>JAEANM010007885.1:1338-17401 GCA_017656035.1 Myanophis thanlyinensis | reverse complement strand
CTTCCTTCCTTCCTTCCTTCCTTTCTTCTTTTTCTATATCTTCCTTTTCCTTCTCACTCTTCATCTCTTTCCTTTCCCTCTCTCCTTCCCCCCTCTTTCTCTCTTCTCTCTTTTTCCTTTTCCCTCTTTCTACTATTCTTCCCTCTCATTACCTTTCTTCAGTCACTTCTTCTTTGTTTCCCACTTTTTCCACTAATTTAAGTCTATCTTCCTTTTATGTCTCCCTGTTCTACCTATCCTTTCTTTCATCCATCTCTTCTCTCTTTTTGCAGCGACCTTGTACCACCTAGTTCCTTTCCTTCTTAAACATACTTAAAGATACAATCTTGTAATCTTTATATCTATAGCTCCATTTATGAAAACTTCAAAAGCTTTTATTTTTATAGGTTTTCGAAAGTGTAAGTAAATCGGTAGCCTACAGATATTATATCTGTAACATTTATACAGCTGTGAGTCTGGCAGCTGTTATTTATTAAATGTATATGTTGTTGCCCATCTTGCTACCAAGTACTCTGGGACAGCTTACAAGATAAAGAGAATGGAAATAATCAATACGTTAAAATGATAAATATGAACATTAAAAGCAATACAAAGCCCACCACACAAAAAATTGGAAAATAAAAGTTCCACCATTTCCCTATTGTTGGAAGAAATGTCCGTCTGGTTTCAGTCCCAAGTGGGGAGAAAGACACTGGAAATATGGAGGCTGATTGGAAAGATGGTTTAATTGTGAAGCAGAACCACCAAACATGTGATTATGGGTAGCTGGTTTGATAGTTTGATGAGCACATGGGTTTTTATAGAGTTTGTTCTTCAGCATTTTGTAATGTAGAGAGGTTGGTTTTGTGTATTTTAATTAGTTTGGAAGGCTGGCAATGAGTTGGGGTTTTTAATCTTGTTTAATAAATGTAATTAATCCTAGATGTTGGCTTCCTTGTGGTTTTAATTCTGTTTTGAACAGATTATCAAGTCTGCATTTATAAAAATTGGCCCCTTGGTTTCTACTTGGGGCAGAGAGCTGAAGCTCTGAGTTTCTGTCTTTAGAAACAGGTTTTCTCCTTTAGGGAAAATATAATAGTCTGCCTTTTTAATAGTTCCTTAAATATTTCATTCTTCTGAGAGGGATGGGTGCTAACTTTCTACACTTTAAAATATATTATTTTATTCATTTTATCCCACCCTTATTTTTTACAAATAATTCATTCAAGGGGGCAAACATATCCAATGCATATTCAACACACTTCCTCCTCATTTTCCTCACTACAACAACAACCCTGTGAGGTGGCTTGGCTGAGAGGACTGGCCCAGTCACCCAGCCAGCTTTCAGCTATTTCAGATGGCACTTTAATTTAAACAGAGAGTCCAGCCTGGTGCCTTAAATACCAGAACAAACTGGCTTCCAATTATCCTCCCAATCCTATGTACAGTATTAGCAGGATGGAAGAAAAGGCAGGGAATCTTATATGTATCTTTCCTCCTCTTTGGATGTGGATTTGGTTCTATATTCAGTTGTATTTGTGTATTTCCATTTCTGTTCATCTTTCGTGGAATGCTGTTCCTAAAGAAATTTGTTCTTTAATATGTTCATTAACTAGCCTTTTAACCTCTTTAGTTTAAGTTTAAAATATCCTTGGCCAATTGACCACCTGCAGAAAAGAAGTTAGGATAGTATTGCCTGCAAACTTAATCTTACTTTAGCCATGGTGGCCCAGTGGTTAGACTGCAGTGTAGCAAGCTGATTCTGACCACAGCCAGCAGTTCGAGCCTCACTGGCTCGATGTTGACTCAGCCTTCCATCCTTCCTAGGTCGGTAAAACGAGGACCCAGATTGCTGGGGGCAACAATATATGCTGAGTCTATAAACTGCTTAGAGAGGACTACAACGCACTTGAAGCTGAATATAAGTCTACGTGCTATTGCTATTTTGTTCTAATAAGACTGCTAAAATTGAATGGCTTTGGGCAATCTTGGTAATTAACAAGTATGGTGTACTGAAGTACCATTAATTAGAATAAGAGTATGTTGTTGTTGTTAGTTGCGAAGTTGTTTGTCCGAGTACGACCCATCATGACCCCATGGACAATGTTTCTCCAGGCCTTCCTGTCCTCTACCATCCCCTGGAGTCCATTTAAGCTCACACCAACTGCTTCAGGGACTCCATCCAGCCCCTCATTCTCTGCCGTCCCCTTCTTCTTTGGCCCTCAGTCGTTCCCAGCATTCGGCTCTTCCTTCTCCAGGGAGTCCTTCCTTCTCATTAGGTGGCCAAAGTATTTGAGTTTCCTCTTCAGGATCTGGCCTTCTAAAGAGCAGTCGGGGTTGATCTCCTCTAGGACTGACCTGTTTGATCGCCTTGCAGTCCAAGGGACTTGCAGGAGTCTTCTCCAGCATTATAGTTCAAAGGCGTCCATTCTTTGGCTCTCAGCCTTCCTTATGGTCCAACTTTTACAGCCATACATTGCAACTGGGAAAACCATAGCCTTCACTTTACGCACTTTTGTTGGCAGGGGGATGTCTCTGCTTTTTAGTAGGCTGTCTAGCTTTGCCATGGCTTTCCTTCCCAGGAGCGTCTTTTAATTTCTTGGCTGCGGTCCCCATCTGCGGTGATCTTGGAGCCCAGGAAAATAAAATCGGTCACTACCTCCATTTCTTCCTCATCTATTTGCCACGAATTGAGAGGGCTGGGTGCCATGATAAGAGCATAGACCCCTCTAAACATGCTCAGAGAATAGAGTGAAATCCTGGGAAGGTACTGCACACACCTTGGCTCCAGGTGTCCATTTGTTGTCACATCTAAACACTTTTGACCTGCAGATAGGGTGTGAAAATATCCATTGCCCTTATCTTTCAAATCCTCAACAAATCACTTGCCCTACTTCTGATTATTAGATTATTAACCTGATCAGGTTAAACAACAATACAACACATCAATTCAAAATTAGAATAAAATAGAATTTTTTATTGGCCAAGTGTGATTGGACACACAAGGGATTTGTCTTCTGTGCATAAGCTCTCAGTGTACATTAAAGGAAATGGTACATTGGTCAGGAATCACAAGATACAATACTTAATGATAGTCATGGGGTACAAATAAGCTCTGACTAATCATACTAGGAGACAAGAATCAATATAAATTGCAAGGATACAAGCAACAAGTTATAGTCATAGTGGGGTGGGTTATGGAAGATGAGAACAATTCTGATTATTACATTCTTGGAAACTTTTGCTGCCTTAGCAAATGCCAATCTTCTACCTTCTTGCCTGAACTACCTTATGAGATAATTATTTCATATATAATTTAGATATATCACATGACATTTGGAATGAAAAAAAAATGCTGAGTCATGGGGAGAGAGAGAGAGAGAGAGAGAGAGATGCTCCTGCTGCCATCTAGTGGTTGAGTGCATTTTGGCAGCCACCAAATCTAAACGTGCTCGAGCTGCCTAACGGCTGGACCAAAGCCGTTGGGATGCAGTTCTTTCGGATTAGCTCGCTGAGCCGCCAATCACGGTACGCCTCAGCCAATGGGTCGTGTTCGAAGAAGCCGAACAGGAGGCAGCCCCGTCCCCTCTCTGTTGCGGCACGCAAACCCCGCCCTCCAACGGCCTTCCATTGGTCCAAAGGTTTAGAGAGGCGTTCCCGACCCGGCGGGGTTAGGCGGGGCCGGCGAGGAGGAGCCTTCTTGTGATTGGCCCTGGCGGGGGAGGCGGCGGGGTGTGAAGGGCCGATTAAAGGAGGAGCGGAGTGCGCTGCCGCCGAGATGAGCTTGCGGCGTTTCGCTTCCAAGACGCTTGTCTGCGGGCTCTTGGTAGGGCGCGGCCTCACAAGAGTGATGGTAAGTTGCGAGCCGGGAGCGGGGCTCCCGTCGAGGACGCTCTAGTCATCGACGGCGTTTCTCTATGGGCGGACCATAGAGCGGTCGCCCTGAAGGGCTACGGGGGGGGGTCTCATTTGGAGGACCCATATAATCTCCTTTTTTTTTAGAGCTCCTGGGAGGATTTTCCCTCTAATCCCTTTGAGGTTGCCGCTTTTGCAACTTCTCTTCCAACGCACATAATTTTTTTCCGAAGCATTGGTGGTAGGAATGGAGGGGCCGCTAAGACGGATAAGGGGAAATGTTGCCATGGATTTTAATTGATTTTTATTATGATTACTGTGGGTTTGGGGCTTGTTTTCATTGTTTGGAGGAGGCCTGGGATGGTGGTTACATCAAGGTGGCTATCTTAAGTCTTGTAATGTATTGCAATCAAAATTAAGATGAAAATTTAATATAGCAAAAGGTCTTGCAGGTGAATTGAACCATAATTCCCAAGGACTCTTAATTTAAAAGGCAGAAAACCACCTTTTTTTCCCATCATACTTAGGATGGGCAGGTAGTCCTCGACCTACGACCACAACTGAGCCCAAAATTTCAATGCAAACCTTTGTCAATGCACAACACGTGTGCAGTGAGATTGAATATTTCTGTTACATGTGTTCAATGAGTTTTGCCCCATTTTAGGACCTTTTCGTGCCCCCCATTTGTTAAGTGAATCTTTGGCAGTTGATAAATTAGGAACCTTGGCTGTTAAGTGAATCTGGCTTCCCCATTGATTTTGCTTGTCAAAAGCTTCCAAAAGGAATATAACATGACCTTGGGAACCAAGGATCTGAATTTTAATCACATTGACCACGGGGCTGCTAAAAAGCTTGTAAGTATGAAAAAAAAAAAAAAAAGGTCGTAAGTCACTGAAAAGTGGTTTTGTAACTTTGAACGTCACTAAATGAACTGTAAGTCGAGGACTTAACCTGTGTTTGGGGGTGGGGTTACTGCTTTTTTCTAGCTTTGCTTGCCTGTCCCAAATCTGGGGTCCAATAATGCTTTTAGGGTGTAAATTTTATTAGAGCGTAGAAGGATCATGAAACAAATCTAGCCCTTCCCAGAACAAGTGGCTGTAATTTTAAATGGATGTCTTCAGATGCCTTTCAGAGAAAATTATAGTCTTGTTTATCTTAAAACTGATCTGGGGTTGTTGGAGCTCCTTAGAGAACCGTTAAGATGGAAAAACAGCTGCAGCTGAGAACTGCATTGAGCCCTTGGGGGTAGAATAAGATAAATTACAGGTGTGCAAATGCATTTGAAGGTCTAAACAGTTTGAGCAGGTTGATTTTTAAATATTAGTTAGGGACAAGGGCAGGGATCTACTGAGCCTCCGCTCAGAGTCAGTGTCCCATAACATAATATCTTTCACGCCTTCTATTTATTAAACTATCAGCTGTGCAAGTCATCAGAGCAATTCTAGGAGAATCCCTGGGAGTAAGTGGGTGGCTATAGAAATTCTCTGAAGTACAAATAAAATACTACAGATGAAAACAAGGTCCCAAAGGTGTTTTTCTAATTTTTTTTCCCCCTTGAAAATGTTTTGTTTCTCGTTCCAGAAGTTCTGAAGGAACTTCTTGGACAAGAAGTGAAATGTTTTAGAAGGGGCAAAAAAAAAATCCAAGAAAGTCCAGTCGCTTTTTGGGTCAGCTATAACCTGAATGAACGAGACTCTGCCCAGATGATTAAAACAGAAGTACAAACATACAAAGAATTAGATTTTTCGATCCTCATTGCTTTGCCCTTAAGGCTAGTTAGATAAAGCAGGACTTCCCAAGTCTTCGGAAGCCTACAAGGCCCCTATAACCTGGGGTGGGGGATATTCTCCTGTAGGACTGGGATGCCTATTGTTTAAAAAGCCTGGCTACTCCACATCTTTGTTCCTTTGTAATATATAATATAGATAGTAAAAATATATAGAATAGATAGTAAAAATATAGAGAGTAAAAATCTCCTGAAAAGCTTTGGGTCTTCTCCATTAACAGCCTGATTCTGTAAAACGACTCTAATTTGCAGTTTCTTTACTATAATGAATTTTTACACCCAAAAATTAATGCTTCTGAATTTGGAAGCGCCGTCTGAGCAAGTTATCCTATCGTGCTATGCCATTTGCTATGAGCTGATAACCTGTTTTGAAACTTCCCTGAGCTGGGTGGAAGCAATTCAATGTTGCTTTTAAGTAGTCAAAAGCAAGCCACCATTACTCAATGTAGCCTTTTGTGAAAACTTATGTGCAATGGGAAAAACAATACCTGCAGCTGGGGGTTGAACTGTGGGGTCCTTGGTGTTCTCTGAGCTTTGCGGTTTGCTTGCAGACATTGCATTACCCAACTGGGTAACATCATCAGTGCTAGTAGGGAATAGGGTTTGCTCTCAATTTATATTCTCGCAGCTTGCCCTGTTAGTATTTAACCCAACTAGGTTAACAGCATTCATGCAAGTGAGTGTGGGGGAATTGCTCCCTGTTTATGTACAATAGACTGCCCATGTTTGTGCGGGGTGGGTTTCTCCTTGGTTGTTCCTTGATTGGAGAATGCAAAGTTCCTAAGAAATGCCTTTCCTAACTACACCACTCAAAAGAGATCCTTAAAAACCTTGCTAAAGAACAAAAGACTAAAGAACAAAAAGGCCAAATGCCCAGATAAGCAGGGTTTAACACCAAACAAACAGTGGAGTAGAAAACAACAACAGCTTAATCAGCCAAGCTCAGGGACCAGCGAGGATTCCACTTAATGCAATTAAGTTGTTGCTTTGCTCCACCTTAAGTAAACATTAGAACTACTCTAAAGCAGCTCTTTGGGCCAGGATGATATTAGATTGTGGTTCTGCCAGAAGATGCCATGTAAGCCAGATGCTGAAGAGTTGCAGCCTCAGTACATTTGGGGGTGGGGTGGGGGGGGATGAGGGGTTGTTTGAAGAAGGGACAAGGTCAGCAACGATCTAAGCGAGATGTTTTTCAGGAATATTTCTAGCCTTCCTTTTGATGTTAATATGAAGCTGAGTTAATTTGTAAAACATTAAACGTAATTGGATTTCGGGTTTATGCTCACGTACAGCAATTTTGTTTTTCATATTCTGACCGTCCTCCCAGCTGGGGAAGATCCCAGCATTTCCAAATTAAGAGCCGTTATAGCTAAATAGCCATAATTATAATAGCCATAAAAAAAATAATTGCTTTTTCATATTACAGCTTGTAGAAGTGAGTACAGGTAGCCTTCAACTTACAACCATTTGTTTAGTGATGTTTCAAGATACAACTGCACAGGGGAAAAAAGGGGGATTTAATGATCATTTTTCACACTGGCCATTGCAGCATCCCATAGTTGCATGATCAAAATTAAGGTGCTAGGCAACTGGAATGTATATTTACTTACAGTGTTCTTAAGGTCGTGTGATCCCCTTTGGCCACCTTCCGACAAGCAATGTCAGTGGGGAAGCCAGATTCACTTAACAACCCTGTGACTCCCTTAACAACTGCAGTGATTCACTTAACAGCTGTGGCAAGAAAGGTCATAAAATAGGGCAAAATTGACAACTGTCTCACTCAGCAACATAAATGTTGGGTTCAATTGGGTCATAAGTTGAGGACTTCCTGTACTGCAAGCTAACAGGGTGTACAGTGTTTGGCTCCGCTGCTTCTCTTGATCCTTTGATGGTTTTGCTGGTTCAGATGATAAAAGCTTTTCTGAGCTGTTCTTATCCTTTAAAAGCTTCCAAAAGCACTTCTGAAGGAATCTGTTTCCAGGAAAAACAGAAATTCTAGCAAAACTGCTTTTTCTTTTCAACTCCGGGAAAAATAAAGCAATTTCTGGTGCATACCCATTTTCCCCTCCTCTGTTGGATGCTCTCTATTTCTTTGCTTCTGGGTGAAGGGCAAAAGCTGGTTTTGATGAAAGGATGAATGTGTGAAAGGAACCTCACCTTCTCCCTTGCTCTTTGTCTGCAATGCAGAAATGCAGTTGAAAAAAGAAAATAAAAGCCATCATCGTGTGTCTTCACCCTACCTAGTTTTCTCTGGAGGCCGGTGGGAATTGCTGAACAAATCAGCAGTGCCAGGACTTCGGTCATTGTTTGACCCTGGTTTATCGTGGCTTGATAACTTTGGGCGATAAAAATGTAATCAAAACGTTTTGGCCAAAGTCCCCCTTCTGGCACAATCCGTTGTTCTTTGTCCCCTTTGTGCTGCTAATTGCATCATAATCCGGAGGCTCCTGAAACGGATTTGCTGCCTGCAATGTCTCAGCTCAGCTCGTGATTGTGATGAGGCAAGCAAAGATTAGAGGAAAGGGGGTGGGTGGGTGGGAAGGGAATAACTTGCATTTCTGTGCTTCGTATGCCTGAGTGTTAAGATCAGGTAGTGGAGCCAAAGCTAGAGGAAATCCTGAGTAGGAAGCAATGTTTAAATAGCACCAGAAATTTCCTTATTTCTGGTCAAATGTTTTGTTTTGCGTGCTTTGCAAGCAACGTAGCTTTCTGGTCTTAAGTCCCACGGCCCAGGAAAAGAATAGGTAAGTCCTTGACGTCCGATTGAGCCCCAAATTTATGTTGCTGAGTGAGACAGTTGTGAAGTGAGTTTTGCCCCATTGTACAATTTCTTTTCTTGCCGCGATTGTTAAGTGGACCAGTGTAGTTGTTAGCCAACACGGTTGTTAAGCGAATCTGGTTTCTCTCTGGACTCGGCTTGTCGGAAGGTCGCGAATCCCGTAACCCCAGGACAATGCAGCCATCATAAATACGAGTCAGTTGCCAAGGGTCTGAATTGTGATCACGTGACCGGTGATCAAAAGGGTGAAAAACGGTCATAAGTCCCCTTTTTTCCAGTGCTGTTGGTCACTAAATGAACTGCTTTAAGTCAAGGACTAGCTGTGTATAAAAAAGTATAAAATCCAGATTCAAAATGGATGCTTCGCTTAGCAGCAAATACCGATAAGAAAAGTTTCCTTATCAATTTGGTTCTCTCCAGAATCCTCATAGAACGTGCTGAGCCAGGGGAAGGGCCAGCCTGGTGCTGTTCAGATCTGCATGTCCCATCATCCCTGGCCATTGATCCTGATGGCTGGAGCAGATGGAGCCCAGCTGCCTCCCCCACTCACGGCTAAGCCACAATGTGGCTTGTTTGTTTTGGACTATGAACCTGGTTGTATTTTGTGAACCTAGGCTTGGAAAATTAGCATGTTGTAGTCAGCAGCTAATTGCAGCTAGATCACAGTTTATAAACTTCAGTCAACGTTCTGGAGCCTTCTCCAACCTGGGGCCCTGATGATGTTACCTAGTTGGGTAATGAAAGGTCTGCAAGAAAATCATCAACCTCAGAGAGCACCAAGGACCCCTCATTTCACCCCTGAGGTACACACATGCCCCTTTATCAATTGCTAGAGTCTGGGATCAAACTAGGATGAAAACGGGGATTAACTAAGATAACCTTTATTGTCAGTTTTTACTGTGAGCACGCTGGCATACGTTAAAAATGAAATTCTGTTGCCTGGTCTCAAAACAAAGTCCAGTTTATGTACATACCCATACATAACACATATGTACGCATACTATATACACATATATGTATATATACAGATAGTCCTCGGCTTACAACGGTTTAGTGACCATTCAAAGTTAGAACGGCACTGAAAAAAGTGACTTATGACCGCATTTCACAGTTACAACCATCACAGCATCCCCTATGATCATGTGATCAAAATTCACTTGCTTGTCAACTGCTTCATACTTACGACCGTTGCAGCATCCTGTTGCAGGGGGGTTGGACTAGAAGGCATCCAAGGTCCCTTCCAACTTCTATTCTACTCTACTTTTTTTAGGTAGGTAGATAGGTAAATAAGTAGATAGGTAGATAGGGTAGATAAGGTAGATGGATGGATGGATAGATAGATACATAGGGTGGATGGATGGATGGATGGATGGATAGATAGGTGGGTGGATAGGTGGATGGATGGATGAGCAGGCAGCTCAGGGCACAGAGACACATATATTAATCACTGTCCATTTTGAATACGTACTGGAAAGAGGAAACATGAGAGTTCACAAGCTAACATGCAATGAAACTGTGGCCCAATCTAGATGTTCTGCTTCAGATACCACGAAGCCTCCTAGAAGGTAACAAGGAAAACATGTTGTGAAGAGGATGTGTAGCGTAGCGTTGTGTGGTTTTTGGCTGTCGTCCGACAGAGTAATTTTCCACTTAAACGGCAACGTAAAATCCTGGCCGGGGGTTTGTTTGTTGGGCCTTAGCGCGGCAGGATGAAATCCGTGGTGGGGAAGGTTTTATTTTTGATTTTATTTTTTCCCCCCCAAGGGCTTTTAAGGATGCCGATGCTCTCCCTTCAACAAACAAGTGGCTTAATGGATGTTGAATTTAAATTGGCAGGGAAGGACGGGGCGTTGCAGCACACACAGGCACGTTATGTGGGAGGCAGATTCCACGTACCTGATTGATTAGCAGCTAATCTGCATTAAAATCTAGTTGTGCTTGTTGAGGCCTTCTGAGATCACTTGGTTAGATTAACACGGTTGGTTCTCAGCTTGACCAGTTTTTTAAAATCCAGGGACTTCGACTGCCAGAATTCCCCAGTCGGGGTTGAAGTTCACACATCTTAAAATGGCTGAAGTTGAGAAACACCAGCTAGGCTGCAAAGAAGTCCTCGACCTACCACAGTTAGGCCAGAATTTCTGTTGCTAAGCGGGGCATTATGAAGTCAGTTGTTTTTACAACCCGTTTGTGCCACGATGGTTAAGCAAATCATGGCAGTTGTTTAGCGACTCCCGACGGTCCTTAAGTGAATCCCACTTCCCTCACGGACTTTTGCTTGTCAGAAGCCGTTTTGCAACCTTTCTTGCCACCATCAGGTGAATCCCCGCACTTCTTCAGTTAGCAATGTGGTTGTTAAGTGAACCTGACTTCCCCCTTGACTTTGCTAGTCAGGAGGTCACAAAAGGGGACTGCAACGACCCCGGGAACACTGCGACGGTCACAAATGCAGTACATGCCGGTTGGCAAGCATCTGAAGTTTGATTGTGTGGCCTGGAGGAGGCTGCAGTGGTCATAAGTGTGACTCAAGGCTGCAGTGATCATAAGTGTGAGGACTGGTTGTGGGTCACTTCTTTCTGTTGGAACTTTGGGTGGTCAGTGATTAAATGGTTGTAAATCAAGGACTTACCTTTCCAGATTAAAATTTCTATTATTAAAAATTTAAGACAGGAAACAAACTCCTTTTTGTTAGAGAGTGCTACCATATTCCTCCTGATTTGGAGATACCCTGAAATCTGCTGGGGTTTGTGAGACAGGTTAATATTTGTCACAAAAGGGACAAAATATTAATCATTTTATTATAAGGGTTATAGGTAGTCCTCGACTTACAGTCAAGCATTTAGTGACCATTCAGGTGGTCCAAATTCAGAGGCTTGGCAAACTGGTTCCTATTTATGACGGTTGCAAGGGTCACGCGATCCCCTTTTGCGACCTTCTGGCAAAGCAAAGTCAATGGGGATGCCAGATTCACTGAATAACCATGTTACTAATTGGACAACTGCAGTGATTCACTGAACAACTGTGACAAGGTTGTAAAATGGGGCAAAACTCATTTCACAACTGTCTTTACTTAGCCATGGAAATTTTGACTCCATTGGGCACGTTATTTAATAAATATTCCCGGTATTTATTAAAAGTTACTAATTATGTGTATCCCTCGCTGTATTTATATAACTTCTCTGTCATTGCTTTAGCTCCTCCGGGCCTCTGAGAAAATGACCTGTAGCCCAGGACAGTCTGCCTAGGGCTTTTAATAAAATTTGCTGAGGAATGAAAGCTCTCTTTAATGACATGACTCAATCCACCTTAATTCCTGAAACAGGATATATCCTAATTATGTATAAAAGCTGGTGCTGTGGCTGGCACACCTTATAATGGTGCCAAATGGTTGGCTTGAACACGCAGGAAGGGTTTTTAATGACCCCGCCACCAAAATCTGCCCCAATCACAGCAGCCCATCCAGTTATAATATCTTTTTTTGCCATGTATATGTATACATTCGAACTACAGGTAGTCCTCAGCTTACTAGAGCCCAAAATTTATGCTACTAAGTGAGAAATGTATTAAGTGAGTTTTCACCCACTTTGCGACTTTTCCTGCCACAGGTTGTTAAGTGACTTACAGCAGTTGTGAAATTAGTAAACACGGTTGTTAAGTGAATCTGTCTTCCCCCATTGACTTTGCTTGTCAGAAGGTCACACAAGGGGATCACCGGACCCTGTCACCCTGCAACAGTCGTAAATGTGAGTCAATTGTCTAGCATCCGAATGTAAATCAAGCGACCGTGAGGATGCTGCAATGGGCATAAAGTGTGAAAAACGGTCATAAGTCACTTGTTTCGGTGCCGTTACTTCAAACGGTCACTGAGCGTATGTTGTAAGTCAAGGACTATCTGTAGACTGATGTTTCTCTTTGGTGTGTGTGTGTGTGTGTGTATGTATGTATGTATGCACAATGGTTATCTTTTGAGAGTTTAACGCAACAAAATTTCTTTTTAATTTATGCTGATTAGTGTACATTTAAAGTGACATGTATTTATTCTATTCCATTCCGTTAGTCTAGTCTAGTCTAGTCTAGTCTAATTCTGTTCTGTTCTGTTCTAGCCCTATCCCTATCCTATCCCTATTCTAATGCCTGTTTTTCTCAATCATGGCAATGGTAACATGACTGGACTTTTAACTCCCAGAAATGCTGGTTGGAGAATTATGGAAGTTGACGTCCAGTCGTTTTAAAGTTGTGAAGTTTGAGCAACATTATACTAAGGGCTTAATGTTGCTCGTGAAAGCAGCCATACTATCCATTCTTCTTAAAAAATATTCACTTACAAATTTTGAAAGGCACAGATGAAAAATAATTGCGTAACTTAATTAGATTCTATCAGGAACAAGACAATTTATTGCTCCCAGGAAGTACCCCGCCCTTGCAATCTCTGCAGGCAGATCTTGTTAATTGACAGGTGTCGATCTAACAACAACAAAAAGGGACAAAATTAGTGTGCATACACACAGAAGGAGAAGGACGCAGCAAAATGTACAGGTGGCTCTCGACGTACGGCCCCAACTGAGCCCAGAATTCCCATTGCTAAGCAAGACGGTTGCTAAATGAGATTTGCCCCATTTTACAAGCTTTCCTGCCACTGTTGTTAAGTGAATCACGCATGTTAAGTGAATAACAAGGTTGTTAAGTGAATAACAAGGTTGTTAAGTGAATAACAAGGTTGTTAAGTGAATTTGGCTCCCCCATTGACTCCGCTTTCCAGAAGGTCGCAAAAAGGGATGACCTGACCTTCCGGGACACTGCAACCGTCATAAATATGAGTTAGTTGCAAAAGCATCTGAATTTTCATCATGGGGAAGCTGCCGTGATCGTAAGTGAAAAATGGTCATGTCCCTTTTTTCAGTGCTGTTGTTAACATTGAACGGTCGCTAAACGAACGGTCATAAGCCAAGGACTACCTGTGCACGTGCTTTCTTCTAAAAGCCACAGCTGATCACGCCAGCCTAAGCATCCTTTCCCTTTTTGTTACACACGATTAGATTTAAGCTTTATAGACTTAATTAGCATTACTTATTGCAATTTATTATCTCATTATTTTACTTTGGGGTGTTTTCCATTTTTTTTTGCAGGATTTCCCCTTGCAGAAGTACTGCTTCTCTTATTCTTTCAAATAAAACTTTGCTTCCTGTCCTCTGTTGAGTGGGGCAATGAAGAACCTCATATTGAAACCAGCAGCATTTTCTCATGGGAAATAAATTGTCCCTGTGAATCTGTTGTTGCAAAACCCTAACCCTAACATAAAGCAATATTTGTCAAGCTTGGTGAGTTTACAGTTTGTGGATTTCAACTCCCAGAATTCCTCAGCCAACATGGTGCCTGGGGGATTCCGGGAGTTGAAGTCCACATTGTCTTAAAGCTGCTAAGGGTGGAAAAAGACTGCTTTAGTTTAGAGCAGTGATGGTTTACCTTTTTGACGTTGAGTGCTGAAAATGCACGTTAGCGTCTGAGCGCACGTGCCCAGTTCTACATGCATGCACAGCAGACAACAGAAGACCAAGTGGGTATCCAGAAAGTGTTGCGCATGCGTGTGGAGCGAACACCTGGAGACCAGCTGGTCTCCATAAAAAGTCGTGCACAAATGCGCACACGTGCACAGCAGAGACTCCGTAGACCAGCTGGGTAGCCACATGTGCATGCGCACTGGAGGTGAACTGGGGCGATGGTGCGCGTGACCACAGAGTGGGTTCTGCGTGTCAGCTCGGGCACGTGTGCCATAGGTTTGCCAACACTGGTTTAGAGCAACAATGTCACGTGGGCCCTTTGAGGGTGGGGCACTGAATCTGAATTTGTATTTGATGCTAAATCATGGTTTGATTCAAAAACCTCCTTAGCAATTCATGGGGAATATCTGTATTGCTTTCATCTGACAAGGTTTCTGTTTGTAGGCAAACAACAATAAAGGAACTATTTAGAAGTCACTCCGAGTGTTGTTCTTGGTTTTTTTTGGGGGGTGGGGTGGGGGTGGGGGCTGACAAGAAGGGATAGGCTCTCCACTAATCTTTCTCTGATTTCCCCCCCCTCCCCTATATGTCTTCCCGCCAGTGTGCTCAGAAGTCTGATGGGCCGGCGCCCAGGTCAATATACGACTTCCACGCCCTGGATATTGACGGCAATAATGTCTCGCTGGAGAAATACAGGCAAGTTGTTTCCATCTGGGCTTCTTTGCTCTGGTGTCTTGTTTTTTGGGGGGTGATTTTGATGTTCTTCGTTTTTCAATGTTTTTAACAATTTGTAATCAGGGAGCTGGTACAGTGGGAGTGTCCAATCTTGGCGACTTTAAGATGTGTGGACTTCAACTCCCAGAATTCCACAGCTAACATGGCTGGCTGGGGAATTCTGGGAATTGAAGTGCACTGGTCTTCCAGGGACCAAGCTCCTGATGTACCAATAGTCCTCGACTTTTCGACCATACCTTTCTGGGGGTCCTTAACAACCCAGTTCCAATGCCCACAGTCCCCTGTCATATGTTGGACACTTGGCAACTGACCCACACTTAAGGTCTGTAGCCACCTGTTTTACAGCCGTTTTGTCAAAAACCAGCGTTTACTTCTGGTTTCAGTAAAACCTCCATTAGTTCGCTTAAAGACCGGAGCGTTTGATTAACGACTGCCACAGAAAAGGTGGTAAAATCAGGTCGGTCATGTGGGTATGCTTTTTTATTACCATCATCAATTGGAAATATGGCAGGCAGGCTCCATTAGGGTCATAGATCGGGGGCTACTTGTACCTAACAGATGATGATGATGATGATGAGAATGGGACTCCATTGAAGATTGCCTGATTGTAGCCATTCCTTGCTAGGTTGAGTCCTGGATGGCATTTGATCTGTAAGCCAGCATTGCTTGTTTGTTTGTTTGTTTGAACTGTGCTTGGAAGAATAGGTAGCCAGTCCTGGCTCCTAAATATCCCATCTTTTCTTAAGAACACTGTTGCCGCTCAAATCATCTTCTGTGTGTGTGTTTTTTTTTTAAATACGAGAGTGTTTGACACATTTATTTTATACCGTATTATTCCAACTATTAAGATGTGTTTTTTTGTCTCCCAAAAGTGGGTGAAAATGTCTGTGCATCTTATATAGAGCGAATATTGCTGAAGCCGCGCCCACCTGAAGGCCAGTTTTTGGCCTCCGTGCAGCCTGTTTTCAGGGCTTTTTCCAGCCAATTTTTGGGCCTTTTGGGGGCGGCTTTTTCCAGCCAAAAAAGGTCCCAAATGGGCTGAAGAAAGGACCAGAAATGAGATGCACAGAGGCCAAAACCCTTATTTCTCTTGTTTTCCTCTTCTAAATCTAAGTACGTCTTCTAGTCCGAAAAATACGGTACCAAAATTTGGTTTTATGCTGTCCACTGTCCGAAGTCACTTGGTGTCATGGAAGCTTGATAAATAAATAACACAACTTGGCATGAAAGCAGAAATGCAACTGGAGGAATTATATACAATTCTGGGAAGGAAGGTTTAGACTCCAACCAGCGGGCCTTGGGATTTCGGGTGGCTAGTACAGGTAGCCCTAAACTTATAACAGTTCATTTAGCGACCGTTCGAAGTTACGATGGCACTGAGAAAATGACTTGTGACTTTTTCATGCTTAATTTATTTATTTTTATTTATTTAAT
>JAEANM010007884.1:0-17401 GCA_017656035.1 Myanophis thanlyinensis | reverse complement strand
TCTCATAGTTGAGGTCTACCTATGATGCCAATTACAGGCCTCTCTCGTCTTTTTAAGTGGGAGAAATTGCACAATTGGTGGCTGACTAAATACTTTTTTGCCCCACTGTATATCAGAATAAAATAAGTTGGTCCTAATAAAAACATTCTTTACTATAGATATTTACTGTTTTCCCTTGGAGAATTGTCATGCCTTTTTCATTTTTAAGATAAATCAGGCTATTCTTAAGAATGCTTAATACTTGTCACCTAAACCTATCAACAGTCCTGCTGTCACAGCTTCTTAAGACATAGGCCAAACCTGCTTGACCTTAGAAAGCTTCCGTCTAAAAACATGAAATTATTTTGCCCCATAGAGAACTAACTACTGTTTATTTGTGGTGTTTCTTTGTTCTCTTTTAAAAAACCTGTTGGTGATAAATGTCACCATTTTTCACATACCTTGTATTTTGTATATAGTTAATGGTAATATTATAAGAAGAAACCACTCATTGAAACATTTTTTAAAAAGCCTTTTAATTGCTTTTATAAAGAGAAATCAAACAAACCTACAGAATTGCAGCTCTTATTAATCAACAACCATCATAATTTCAAGGTAAGACCTACATCAACATACCTTAGGCCTTGTTTGTGGCCAACAAGATTCTTAAAAACCTAATTTTGTATGGCACACTCCTACTGAACATCACAAGCAAAGCCCCTGACCCAGCTTTAGTTGCAACTAACACCCTGGATGGACATGTGCTTGTAGAAGATGGTGTTGCAAAGTAGAGCAAAATGTGTACTCAGAACTGTATCCTTCTACGTATATAGATCTTTAACACTAGATCAATGTGAACCATTTGTCCTGAGATAGAGAAACCCACCATTCCAGAAATATAATCCCATTTCCATTTTGCTATATGTTCAATGGCCTGTTGCTTTTCTGGTTGATCTTTCCCTATTTGATTTGCTTACACAGCAAAAGGAAATAGGGATAAAAACAAATAGCTGACATTATTTCAGCCTAGGAATTATCTTCCTCGTTTGCTTCCCAAGCAATAAACATGATAAAGTTTGCCTTGGAACAATCAAGTTGTAAGGCACCAGGCTGAGAAAACTTGGCAGAGCAAGTAAAAACATAGCTGAAAGGAACTGTGACAATACTTTAAAAAAATCAGAAATCAGCGTTGTGATTTGTGGCTGATTAAAAAAGAACTTGCTTTTTTGCTGTGCCTATTTTATACTAAAGTGTATTTCTATTGCAGCAAGCCATTCATTGACAATATGAAACTGTTGCCCTCTCCTACTGCTCTGAGTCTTCATTTCTTTGCTACCACTCTTTTTAATGGCTATGCATTTTGATACTCTACTTTCAGGTACATCTCCTTCTTCTTATCAGCAGTACACTTTGCCTTGAAGTTGAGGAAGAGATGGCAGTAGTAGTACTGTGGCTCATGAAAACCAGCAAGCATGTGGATAATAGTGGGCAACCACATTTGATTTATCAGAGACTGATGCCGATATAAAAACAAATCAATGCTCATAAGGCTGTAGGCTGTCTTTATAGCAGGTAGATGTCCTTAACATAAAGGATTTGTGTTTGTGGCTTGGAGGCTGAGAACATCAATGGACTGGATCCTTTTTTTTAGTAATGTGTGTGCAAACATCTGAAAAAAAATGTAACCCACGTGGAAGAACTTAGCTTTGCTTAATGTAGTACAATCTGTTATGTTTACTTCTGTCAGATTACCCTGGCAGACATTGTGATAAAGTCTTGGAAAAACCTATCCCCTATTCCAGACTCAGAATGGTCTACTAAAAACCCCAATCCTTTTTTCTGAGCCCTCCATCCTATCCTCCTTCCCCCTCCCCCTCGCAAAGAACAGTTTGCTGGATTTAGGCCATTAGCCCTAGAGCTGCTGTAAGCTGAGAATGCCCTGGGCGTGCATGCAGGCATGTGTCTCTCCAGACAGTTAAGCCTTGGGGTAAACGGTGACAGCTTCGTAACCCTCCGGGGGCCTCGTGCGAGCCCTGGCGTGAGTTTCACAGTATAACTGCCCCTCCACAAAGAAGTAACCTTTCTGCTTCAGGTTGAGATTGCAGTCGGAACAGATGAAACATTCTGGGTGCCTGTACTTGTCACGGGCTTTTACTACTGTGCCACTGTTAAATAAATAATTAAAAAAGAAAAAACAGAAAGAAAGAAAAAGTCAGCTGAATAAAATTTTCAGAGACTGGGACACAGAAATCAATGACAAGTCTGCTGCTTAGGTGTTCCCAGGATCAATAAATTGTGAACCTCTGTCTTCTTCAGCTCTACCACATTCTTGGGCATGGTTCTACTCTCTCTGATTGCCATTCTGCAAGCATGGCTTGGTTAGATTCCCAATTGGAGTTAAATGAAACAACAATTTAAAAAAAGATAAAACATGTTTCTGCACACGGGACATGTGGGCTTTATTTATAGCAAGGCCCCATGCTTTTAAGCTCTTAAAAGTATGTTAAAACAAACATACAATGTGTCATTAATTATATGGCATTTTGATTTCATTTGTGAGGTTTCCAGGAATCAGTGGTTTTGATTTTCCTATTCCCTTTTTGTTCTGTTTCACTTGACAGCAACATGATGGGCACCAAGGTCCTAGTTCAACACAATCACACTGGCTCCATGATATCAAAAAAGATACCTAAATAACAAATACTAATAGAAGCCTTGGTGATGCAATGGTTAGAGTGCAGTACTGCAGTACAGCAGTCCTCCTGCTGTCTGCCGGTTCAAATCCCACCAGGCTCAAGATTGACTCAGCCTTCCATCCTTCTGAGGTGGGTAAAATGAGGATCCAGATTGTTGTGGGGGCAATATGCTGATTCTGTAAAGTTACAAATCTATGATAAGAAAATGAAATATCTTACACAATGCCATTTCCACACTTGTCACACAAAGGCACTTTCGGCACACTTCCTGCACCAGCACCCATCTTTGTGATAGGTGCTTTTACACTCCTTGTCCCACTGGGACGACCATCTGCAAAAAAAACAAAGCAATATATATAGTCTTGGGTGACTTTCAAATGTTTACCATTAGAAGTTTAAAATGTATAAACATTTGTTTTCATCCCATATTAAGATTTTTTTCACTATAATATATACTCTTTCACAAATAATTTGTGCTACTTTACTGATGAAATAAGCAACAATTTTTAGTTCCTTTACTAAGTTATCTTTTTATCTACAGTATGTATACTGATTTGCAGGGGGCAAATAATTTTTTTCTTATTCTCATAGGAATGCAAGTATTTTCATCACTGCTAGCTGCATTGAAATTACTAGGATTTAAGGAGCTTTCCTTTCTCCAGCCTGGTGTAGGAGTCCCATGATGTTGGATGGAACAACCTCTCTTAGAATTGCTGTGAATTCTGGCTATGTCATCCAATCAATATAACTTCAAATAAGGTAGCAGCTGGATATATAGTGATTAAGATACCAGGCTAGAAACCAGGAGATCATGAAGGAAAAAACTCTTGTGCCTTAGACACAAAGCCAAATGGGTGACCCTGCGCTAGTAATTTTATCTCAGCCCCAAGAAGCAGGCAATGGCATTCTGAAATCTTGGCAAGTGAATTGCAGGGACCTGTCCAGGCAGTCACCAGGAGTCAAGATTGATGAGAACAAAAAAAAAAAAAATAGAAACAAAACAAACAAAAATACAGATAGACAAAATTGTTGTACATCATATCTATTCTACACCTAGGCCTTTGGAGGGAAGAACAATGGATTACCAATCAGCAGGTTCAAACAACTCCCCTGAAGGTAGGAAAGAAGTAACTAAGGAAGCTGTATTTCATCACTTCCTTTTATAGCATCTACCAAAAGCCTGTCTCTAAAGTATGATTTTGGTGGAAGAGTGAGATTTTTTTCTGGGAAACCTTTCCCAGATATTCTTGCCTCTTGCAGAACTGAGATTTTCTAGAAAAGTAAAAGACCAAAACATTAAAAAAGTTTTCTTTTAACTCTCACTTTCCATCCTTAAAATAACCAGAGGGATATTAATCTGTATAACAGAGAATAGGACAATTCATTACAGAATTCTTAGTCCTTTTTAAAATTAATCAATACACTGACAAAGTTCAGTAATTTCTACATTTTCTTTAAAAATATAAATAAAATGATTTTAATTCATTGTCAGGGGTAGATGATCCAAAAAATCAAGATGGCAGCAATGACTTGATTTTTTTTCTGCTTCTGTCTAAGAATGTTAAAGTTTTTTTTATTACTATTTTTATTCACTGTTAAATTTGCAATTAAGATATTCTCCACCTGATTGTCAAGAGGAATTTGATCTCACAGATAGCTAACATATCAAAAGACCAACATCTTAATGGGTCTGGATTCCATGTCAATTGCTTAGTTAAATTCTAAAAACACAGTATAGTAAATGCTTCTGATTAAAACAGTATAGAAGTGCACTTAAAACAGTCTAATATATTTTATTTTAGCTCTCCCTGACTGCTCTCTTTTTGTACAATAAAAATACTATTTTAATGGCCTCTCTTAAAGTAATATTCCTGATTTATATTTTTATTGATATGATCATACATTTTATTTATGCTTCCTTTTCTTGAGTGCTTTTCTTGCATTAGGAATTTAAGTCATGTATGGTCTTCTATATAGGTACTGACCAGAATCAGAACATCAAAATTTAGCAAGCTTCTCTATGTTTCTTCCTACAACTTAAATAATGAAAGATGCAATACAGTAACTAACCAGCTTCTTCAGACACCATGTCTTGGAGTACTTTAAAAGAACTGGATTGGCGTGGTTGGCTAGGTCCTTGAGGATCATCATGTAGCATCCTATAAACATCAGATTGGGGCACTGCAGGTGCTGGCTCACTGCAAAGACCATGCAAGTATGAAATAAATATAGTTAATCATTAAGGAATGTTATAGAAGGACATTAACATGTACACAATAAAATTACCATTGGAACACCTCTATATATTCATGTTAATACAGTGTGAGTTCAGAAAATTTACCTCAGTTACATCAAAAGTTTTGGGTTTACAGAAGGTCTTTTGACATTTTGTTTGAAATGACGGGCTCTAAATACATTCTGGTGATCAAATATATCCAACATATCACAAAATGCTTTTGAAAGCCTTTGTGATTTTGATAGGTTTATGCTATCTGATACTTGAAATTGATTGAGGAACAAGAATTCAAATATCTTTTGAACAGGTAGAACTTTCTACGTGGTTCTTAGGATCAGATTCATAATTACAAATTAATCAACAATTTGATTTTTATTGTACTTGCTTCATAAAACAAGAAAAGAACTACAGTAACTTAGTTTTGCCTTTGCATATGGTCAGTATTAAGACAAGTTGTGATGAATACAAATTTAAAAGTTTAGATAGAACTAATTTTTGGGGAAAGGAACAGATTTATTCCCAGAGTATATTCTACATTTTTAGTGTATGTTGATCTGGAGCATTGGAAAATCCTGTTTTTTTCTCAAAACAGATATTAAAAAGTAAATTTAAAAAATTAACAAGTAAATCTTTATATTAAAAATAATCATATAGCCATATAATAAAAAATTAGAAGCAATAGCAAATGATCACATCTTCATTTAAACAAACCAAAAATAAAGTTAGTCTCCTGAAATTCATTAATGTCAACAAACATATCTAGAAAAGTAAGACAGAGTAGCTCCTGAGCCTTCAGGAATGCATACACATTAAATAAAAGTAGTTTAAACTTGTAAGTTGTAATCTTTCTAAACATAATAGGTTCCTATTCAGTTTAGCTCCTGATAGTGTTATATTTCAAAAAAAATTTCAGGATCATATCAGTTATTACACGTAAAATATTCCCAAGCAGAAAGATACCATCCTTACATTTGAGTACAATGAAAACAACATCCAACAACAAATGTATGTATGTATGTATGTATGTATGTACGTATGTACAGGTATGTATTTAAAAGCATAAAATATAGTACATCCAATTTAAAAAGCATAATATCAATGTTTAGCTATATAACTCACTGATAAAAAGCAAGATCTTCTGAAGTTATTTCAAGTAACAAGATTATCTAATGATCTTTATTTAACGAGTGTTACCTTAAAAATATTTTTGTTCTATAAAGCATGATCAGTTTGCCGCTGCCTCCTAAACAAAATTCTATTAATAGACACCAGACAGAACCAACTTTATTAATAATCCAGCAAAAGGTTTTAAAGCTTTTCAGAAATTGTTAATTGATTAGTAAGAAAGACAGAAATCAACAAAAAGCACAATATTATATATATTTAGAAATATCACTATCATATAAGTAAGCACAGAATGCACCCACAAAGTATAATTATCAATAATCAGTTACCTGGAAGTAATTCTTGATGCAATTTTATGCATAGAATATTGTACCTAATTTGATTAATAAAGGCTCTCTGATTATAAACTAGCCAAAATATTCATACATCCTACTCTATTTTCATAATGAGAATGGAATTAATTTTCCTTAATTCTGTACTTCGAGGTTTTTCATTTTTAGTATAGGACATAACTCATGGAAAAAAATAAAAAGAGTTGAAACTGGACTTAAGAGCTCTCTAATGAAAGACATTCTTGAACTATTACTCTATTTTAGTTTTCAAGAGCTAAGCAAATTTTTGGACAGATATTTGCAGTCTGAAGTTCAGATAAGATTAATAAAGGGGATGAAATCATCTAGCACTTATTGGTCACTTGAGATTGCTGCAGAAATGCCCCCTTCACTCTAGTCTTTGGCCATTATGTTCCAGGGCTTTGGGCACTAAGTACTGGATTTTTTTCATACCCAGCTCTTCCCGTTTCATAGGAAATCTTCCAACAGGATCCCTGACTCAGAGACATGGATCAAATGAAGAGCAGTTGTGGGGACGTATTATTAAGTGAAGCAAGAAAGAGCCAGATTTCTTTCTGCCATTTCAGAGTGTAATTTCCCCATCACATTTGTCAGTTTTTCTGAGTCTGCTTTTGAAGATAGATTTCTCTTTCTGAAGACGGTTAAACCAGTGTTTAAAAGTAGCTCAACTAACAGTTGATAGGCATCGGGAGATTATTTGCTGCAGTTCAAGAGGTCCTCCTTACTGTCTCACAACTGCCTCTTCCACCCCCACATGCCTGTTGGTTGGTATTTTATTTCTTTTCTTTTGGTTTCTGGAAAAAACTTCTATGATTATAAGCAGTCTGAGTGCCTGTATGGTAATGCTCCCTTCTCCTACTACCCTTTCCTGGAGTTCCGCTGCCAGGTAGGGGAGGATGGCAAGGGAAATGGAACAGCCTCTGCTAACTTGTGTGTGTGTGTGTAGGGGGGGGCTGTTTACTGAAGCAACAGCATCTGGCTCCTCCTCCTTCTCCTCCTCATGGTTTGTTTAGTGATTTGTGCTACAGTTTATGTATGCCAGGAACAATATTGAGAAAGAGGGAAGGCAGTTGACTCAGGGTTTAACCAGTGACCTTGCTTAATGGCCTCTGCTCAATCTAAATCAAGATACCAACATCCAATACATAGCAAAAGCCTCAGAGGCAGGATAGGACTCGACAGTGAGAATAGCCCATAATATGATATTTTTTTTGATGACTTGAGGATGGGTGAAATGTTCTTGCAATGAACAATGGGGAAAGGCCTTTAAAGTGGCATGGCGTAACTATACTTAAAAGCCTCAATGAATAACAAGCAAATAGCTGGCACATAGGCAGCATTCTTCATGCAGTATGCTAAGCACACAGGATGGCTCCCATTACCTTATATGGGGTGTTTCACCGAGTGCTGTAGCAACCTGCCCCTGCAGTGTTTCCATAATATTGTCATCTGAATACATCTGCATAGGAGTGTTAAACTGAGCGTGCACAATCTTGACACCAGGAAGCTCCATTTCTAAGGGAATGTTGGGGGCCATCTTAGCTGCAGCTTTCAACTCAGTAGGACAGATAGTGCTAACAGTGCTAATGGAAGAGGGTGTGCTACGTCCACTGCTGCCATCAAAACCGGAGGGAGTACTGCATATGTGATTCAAATCAAAGTGAGAACAGAAGGGTGAATAAAAGGCACATGCAGCTTCTAGAGCAGGGGTGGGCAATTATGGCTCCCTCATGACTTGTGGACTTCAACTCCCAGAATTCCTGAGCCAGCATGGTTCCACGAATCATGAAGAAGCCATAATTGCCCACCCCTGTTCTAGAGTGATCAAAGAGAGAAGAGGATGCAAATACAAGAATTCAGTGCAAGCTTTTGTCTTAAGTTTTCTGCTGTGTACAAATTGTTGTAAAAGATCCTCACATTTTGTACGATCAAGTCTCACCACTGTCATTAAAATTTATGCTACAGTTTAATAACTTGATCAGGTTCAGGCTATTTAATATTAGTGCTTGAACTTTTTGAAGTTCGTTGCATTAAAAGCAACAATAATATTCATACTTTTCAGTCCAGAATTATATATATAATTCTATTGATATATGCCTGCAATATTTTAATAATATTGCAGCCATTTCAGTATACTGTAATATGTTTTCTAAGAATTCCTTGATGTCAGGATAAATATATATAACTTATTCTGAAGCCTGATGTTTTAAAAAAGGAACTCTGAAAACTAGGCTGTTAATTATTTAAATTGTGATGACATGGAAAATAAATAAACTATGCAAATATATTTTCTTGCATTTGTTTCACATTGAAAAAATATGCATGCAATGTTTCTATATTATAGTGATGAAATATTCAATGGTCCAAAATCAAAAATACACAAATATATATTTACCATTGAATTTATTGCAATATTATCATTCAAAATGTCATTGTTAAATGCAATAACTCTTTGGTAACATTAATTTTATTATTCTTTTCTAATGTTTAAGGGAATGGAAGTTAGATTTGAGGTCATTTCAATTAAAAATATAATTAGCCAAAATCCAAAAAATGGTATGTACATACCATAGGTATGTACATACCATATATGTACATGTATGTACATACCATATATGTACATGTATATACATACATTGATATGTTAAAAAGCAGGTTCTCATGATATATCACTATTCTGTCTCAAAGTCTTCTTTTACTACAGAACATAGGTTTAGAGTCCTTTTGGACACAATATTTCAGCCATAAATGAAATAAATCAGTTTGGACATATTAAGCAATAAAATTAAGGAGCTACTAACCATATAGTCAAACTTTCCCTTTCAAATATTGCACAATAGGGGGGAAAGCAATAATGTTTACTGAACATCGATGGGAGGCTATAGTTTTCTTCATTGATATTTGAAAACAGCTGGCTAGCATTTCTGCATGATGTAGTACTAAGAAATCAGGAAGTAATCATGTTGTGGAAAGCTAGCCTACAGTGTTGATTATGCTAGGTGTTACATATGGATTGACATTAAGAGGATAACAAACATTTATTATGGCCTACAGCAAGCGTGTCAAACTGGTGGCTTGTGGGCTGGATGCAGGCTCCATAAAGGCAAAAAACACATGATACATTACATGATGCAATCAAGTTTGATACCCGTGGCCTAGAGTCTAGCTCTCAATGGGGAATGAAAATATCTCCACTCCTCCTAAAATCCGTATGTCAAGCCTAAAAGGACATTTTGGATTGAGGGCTTTTCTGCTGAAAAAATATTAGCTATTGCTTTGCATAAGTTATTAGACCTTTTACCTTTTATTTTTGCAAGCCGACGGGTTGGAGGAGTGGAGGTTGATAGAACCATCTCGGGGCTTTTACCTAGTCTACATTTTTTAGCATATTCTCATGGGAAAGTTACTCTAGGTTGTGAACACCTGCGAGGGGAAGTCTTGGAAAGAATGTTGGAACGTTCTTTGAAGGGGTTGGTGAGAATATAACATGTGATAATTAATGGGGTAGAACTTTCAGTTTTACTTGGGTGGAGAAAGCCCGGGAATTTTAGATTCAGGATTTCTCCAGACTGTACTAGTACAATGTCTTCAATAAAATCTTATTCCATGGACTTTCGTTTCTTTGGAATTCTGATTGCATTGCTGATGTTGTGTGGAACCCTGACACCATAGCTATCTCTGTTGCTAATTACTTGATTAATGATTACAATCAAAACTTTGCAATGGTTCTGAATAATTACATAATAAAAGAACTTCACTGTATCCCTGGAAAATGACGGTGTACAAACATGACAGATCATAGTAGTGACCTTAAATCCAATTCCTTTCTTAGACATTAACATGGCAATACAATGTAAACTCACTTTTGATTGAAAATTATATTGGAAAGTTATTTTGGGGATTTGAATTTCTTTATCAGGAAATACATTTTATTTTATTTATTAATTAAACCAATGTATATATACCTATCCATCTCACACACAAGTGACTTTGTGCAGTATACAAAAGAGATAAAATATAGTAGAAATACTTAGATTTAAGACAATGATGAGTATATTTTCTTACTCATCAACAAATCTCACTGTTTCCTTGGAATTTGCATCTAGATGAGCATGTATCTTTTAGATTTGCATTGCAAGGCTAAAATTGTATGTAGGACATGAAATTAACTGATTTCACTCTTAGCTAATTGTGCAAGAATTGCAGGCCAACACAATCTGCTGAATATTAAAAATGTCAAGTTTTGTGAGCTTTTGAAATGAAATCTAGATCTCCACTTTTGCTGAATGCTGCCAATCAAATGCATATGATTCCCAACATTTACTGGCATGTCCAAGCTCAAATAAGTCATCTTATTATAATTATTATTACAAATGTTATATGACTGCAAATATTCATTGTATGCCACAACTGTAGCACTAAATATTTCTAGAACTATTAAAATATTTTTAATTGAGATGAATGATAACATTTATTAAAGCACATAATCTTTTTAAAAAATTTCAGTCAAAATGCACAATTAATTCAAGGTTGTCAAGAGGAATTCATGTAAGACCATACCAGCGTACTTTTCACGCCAACACATTCCTTATTATCGGAGGCAAGAGCAAAGAAATTCAGAAAAGCCTTATGTGCTCCCAAGCAAGCATGCAGTTTTTCATTTGCCAGATCTGTCAGCCAAATATCCCTAGAAGGGGAGAGCTGCACGTGGCATTCCTCAGCAGAAAAGCAAGATCCAATGTTTGGAAGACAAGAACCAGGCCTGTCAGTTAATGCTAATAACTTAAATACATTGTCAACACTCTCACCACAAGCGTGGCCATAAGAAACAAGGCGCTCATTAGCAGTGCCAGAAAACAAGAGGATGCACAAGTAACTACGAACTTCCAGTCACTTATTAACAGATATTATGTGTTACTAGGTGAACACAAAAATTATGCTAGGTAGATATGGTGCTATAATTTTCAAACTTTATCTTGCTACACAGTTTTCTAAATATAAATGATGACAAGAGAAATTAAAACCAAAGTACAGATACTTGATTTTCTATAGATTGCAAAGTAATCTGTACTATATATTTTCAATTCTCAAATGTCATCCTCCATAAATTCTTACAGCAATGTAGGAATTCATGAAGGAAAGTAAAATTCCTTTTAAATATTCTTTGTGCATTAAATCAAAATTTAGTCCATTTTCCTGTTTTATGCATAATAAACGTCTTAGGTTTATCTGTTTTGCTATCACAGAATATATCCAAAAGTCCTCTCATGCAAGATCTATTGAACTTAATAGAATTTTGGGAACCCTGTGGCTTAAGATGTTGTTGTAGCTTGAATCAACATGCATGCTACATTTTTACCAACACTTTCCATGATTTAAAAACTGGATTTCTTTATTACTTGGGAATTACTGTTTGACTACAGCTGTGAAGCAAGCATTTCATTCATTAGAAGGATTTACAACATACTCAAGTAGCAATATTACGGAAGCCAATTGGATTGTGGAAAAAAAATCATGCACCAGTTAACAGGCAAAAAGTTATGACCTGCTTGGGCTTTGGACTACGAAAGGTTTAGGTCGAATATTATGTTTGTGTTCAAAGTAGCCTATGTCCTGGAAAAAAAGGAAAGGGTTACAAAACAACTTTCAGCAAATTACAGTATATGTGTTTCCAAAGAAGATAAGATAATGCACATATTGAAAATTATGGAGTGTAAGTTGTAGAGTAGTAATATTAGCACATTTCCTGTTATTGGAAGGAAAACAGAGTGATGGCTATAGCCTAGCTAAAATCAGGCATTTTAAAGCTGCTGGTCCTATTTCACATTCCGCAAAGTAAGTCCCATGAAACACACAGATTTAAAGTATCAAAAGCATTCAGGAATAGGTTGTACATATCAGTATAAACACTTGAAATCAGTATGATGAGCAGGTTTAGCCCTGTTATATTTATTCAGATGAAAGTCAGATGAAAACTAAATGGGTTTTTCAATTCATAAATGTGTATATGCATAAAATTATACTTTTGGTGCTTTAGCTTTGTTTTGGCTGGATTGAACTCAATGTTGCACCTGAGCATAGATTTTGTGTTGACAGTTCTCTAGAAGAGTATGCTCGAAATATTGGACTTTCCCACATAAATATTCATTTGAAGGTAAATATTCTTGAAAGGCACTTTTTAAAGTTTTGAAGACCAGGAAAGAAAGAGAGCAAAAGGCAGAAAGAGATGGACTCAACAATATAAAAAACAAGGATACCAAAAGTAGTGATGAGAGGCCATCTCACACTGTGGTACTCACTTTTCAGGTGAACTAGGGACCAGGCCACGCAGCTGTCCATGAAGAGCATCGTATATATTGCCAGATGAATAAAGCCCAATTGGAGAGTTATAGGCAGAACTCATTACCTGCCTATTGTCATCCAGGTTAGCTGCTGCAACAAAAGGCTTGGCCTTTCTGTTATGAGTTGCACCAATAGGCTTGAATTCCTGTACATAATAGGCAGACAAAATACACAGAGCTACAATGCACACTTAAGCCAACAGCAGGCAAAACTGACATTGCGGCTAATTATTAATAAAATGCATCAGTCCCAAGGCACAACAAGCCTTGATTTAGTAAACCAGTAAGCAAGCATTCTATAGAACTCTTTACGGAAAATAGTACCAGTTGTAGGCAGATAAGCTTACAGACATGACTATCATTGTTATTTATTTGAGGCAGCATTACAAGCATTTGGCTGCAGAATATTGCAGAACAGCTACAGTTCTTTCTTTTCTCTCTCTGCCACTAATATCCAGACATCCAGAAATCAAAAAGTAAATGTTGCTATTGTACCACCTCTTTCTTCACTTCTGTTGGCGATAAGCAATGAAGCAAGCAGGAATGTGAGCTCAGTGATGTCACCTCACACAAATTTGAATGACTAAAGGTAAGCGGGCAGGAGACAAGACTGGGTTATCATGACCTTTCTCGGCAATTGCATTTCTTCCACAAATATGTACTTCTTTGCCTCAGATTAAATGAAATGACCATCTTTCATGGGTCTTTGGCCACAAGGTTTCTTTCAATCAATAAAATGCATTTCTAGATACAGTTTAAATGGTATAAATAATTTAATCCTTGCGTCCTTGTGGAGATGGGGCGGTATATAAATATGATTAAATATGATTAAATATGATTAAATATGATTAAATAAATAAATAAATAATCAAAGCACAGACCAGTCTAACTGATCCTTTCTTTCGATTGTAGCACTGCCATCATTTGGTTAGTCCTAAAGCAAGACAGACATAAATGGACAGGCTGCCTTCTGAACAAATTTTAAAAATAGTTTTCAGAAGATGCAAAATAAAACTAAGCTAGCAAATGCTCTGCATTTAAATCAATCAGCAGCTTTCTGCTTGCCCTATCATGCTGAGATCTAAACAGAAATGCAGCTTAATTTACTACTTCCAATCCTAATGAAGCAAAGAACAAAATTGCCCCAGGAAAAAAGAGTGGCAAATCTGAAAGAATCAAACAAAGCTCTGTTGTGTGTTCTGATTTACAATCTATTTAAAACACATTAACTTCCTCAAGTCATTTGTTTTACTAAATTAATATTTAAAGTGTGTGGGTACTTTATCAATATTTTTTCTCATTGCTCCAATTGTTTTAGCTGTATATGTTTCATTGATGTAAAACAGTCATCTAGAGCATAAATACCATATCAGGTACAGTATTCAGTGTCTTGAGAACAAATCTGTATTCCCACTCCTCCCTTTTTTAAAGTTTTCATGAGTTCCAGTGATTTGGAAGAGAATTCAAAGATTCGAACAATGGATTTGATCTTCCTTATGAGCAGAGAAAGTAGAATTCTGTTCAACCTGAGTTTATTAAGGTAAATATGTTTGCTTCACAGAAGTTATGTATATTCATTTTTCTTGTTACAGAATTATATTTCATATTTGACTATTACAACCTATTTCAGAACTTCCTTTTTTTAAAAGTTTAAACATATGTGTAGTTAAAGTGAAAAACTCATCTATGGTACTACTTCATGTTTTAAAAATATTTATTCCATTTCCCCCTCTAATCCAAAAGAAAGTTTCTCAGAACAGCTTACAAAAAGTGTATTTATGAAAATACTAGAAGTTTTGTATATCTTAAATATAAATGAGCTATGTGAATGATTAAATTTGGACTATCCGTGACTGCTAGGAATCGAAAATGACTTGATGGTCCATCATCAATCAATCAAAGCAATCAAATTTCTGGGTTTTAGAACATAGACAGTTATAGCTTTAGCTTGTAAACTATAACATATTATTTAATCTATAGTAGGGAAAAAAATCCTGTACCCCTCCACATGGGTGTTAAGTGTCACTTTTGGATGGATTTACTTTCTAGATCGATGCGCAGTATTGTCACTTCTATCAGACCTAGACAGCATAGTCAATAATCAGTAATGATAGGACCCGAATATCAACAGAGGATCACTGTTTCTCCACTGATCTTATACGATTGTTTACAAAATATTCTTAATTAATCCTTATTGTTAGTGTAGTCTGCTTTAAAGAACTAATTTGGACATTCAAGAAATGTTCTTATAACAGTGTATTTCAGAAGCACAGTTCTATAACCAAGATGGGGAAAAACAAATTACCACCCCAAAGAAATCATCTTTAGTTGAAAATCAGTTGTGCTTTTTTTGTTTCACAATATATTCCTGCGATTCTTTTAGCATTTCTTAGTCATTACTCTAGTTTGCAAAAGAGACCAATTTCACTTGCTGAGTTGTTAATGTACAATTATTGTATTGGCCCAAGAGATAATCAGAGCATCTAGACTAGAGGAGCAAATTGGCTAACTCTGATAGATAGGCAAAATTGGCTCCACACCTAATTCTATAATCAAGTTTCTTCTCTTGTGAGCATAGTCATCCATGAGATAGATAGAAAGCTGCTTATCTGAATATCCTCCCACATGAAAAGATTTCTCTAAACAGAAAGGGGAAATCCTGTTTGATGTTGTAGTTAAGGCATTAGGCTAGAAACTGGGAGATGCGAGTTGTTAGGTGCAAAACTAGTTGGGTGACTGGACTGCTCATTCTCTCTCATTTCTGAACTTTGAAAAAAAACTGAAGAGACTATAGTCCATGTAGTTACTTGGAATCAGAAACTGATTCAGAGGCATCAAAATAAAAACAAAAATCCAAGAATGAAATCAAAACAAAAACCAGAAAAGTAGCTCTGCAAAATGAAAAATACTATCCTGGTCTTTCTTCTCATAATGTGTTTTTTTTGTTCAATAGTGAGGAAAGAGCACTGAGCATTCAAGCCTGATTTCAATATTAACATTAACATAAGTCATTTGGAAGAGCTATATTACTGGAAGAGCTATATTCCAAACATGAAGGCTACCTCTTGAGGCAGCATTTAAAACAACGGAACTACATCATATTGTTGAACTAAATTGGTTGGAAAATGGAACTGCCATCAAAACACTAGCCTTCATAATGTTAACTAATAAAATATTTAAATCTAATTGTCTATCCATCCATTTACAAAGCTTTCTTTTAGTATCAATGGTATTTACTTCCATTAAATGTACTTATTAATCAAAGAGGTTATCCCCCCAAAAGAAAAATCAAAATCCTAGGCAGTAGGAAATTATGTTGATTGCAAAGAAATTCTGAAAAATGTATAACCAACTATTTGTAATACTATTTGGAGATATATTACAGAAATAGCATGCAATACAGCAGCATCAATTTTATGCCAGCATGCATTGCTACAATGTGAATTTGACCTATTTTTTCTTTCCCAAAATATCACCAAACGAGCAGAAAAATAAACTGAAAAGGCAAACAGCAGCAAAAAATGTGTACATAGTCCAGCTCTTCTGTTTATTGCATGTAACAAACTCTGTATAGTCATCTTAACTGATATTTCAGTAACAATCCAAAAATAAATTATGGAATCTGGATTTGTTAGGGATGAAATCAGGAAGGTATATTCTGCTAATGTGGTGAATCTTTAAAAATTAGCAGAAAAACAACTGTTGAAACACCTCCTCTGACCTATTTATTGCTCATCAAGATGATTATTTAGTTTTTAAAGAATTAGATATGTAATTTAATATTTAATGACCTTTCTTAGATTAAATAACTTAAAAGTCAATAGAGAACAGAGTATTTTAATTACATATTTTGTTTTGGCAGTAGTTTAGTCATTATTTTTTCATTTGAATTTGAAATAATATACTTCCATTTGAATTCCCATTTAGTGATCTTATTTTTCCATGTACTGCTGTTAGCTTGATTTATTGCATGGCACCTTAGTAAACAATTTCTTTTCAGACTAATTAATTTTATTTATTCATTTATTTGTAAAAGCTGCCAGTCTGAATGGCTTACAATTGTAAAAAATAAAAACTATACTGCAGTGCAATTAAAAGACGGGAATGGCAAAAGCAGAATGGGGGGGCGGGGAAGGTGGCTCTGTTAATTGATCAAACACTTCTACTGTGATGCTCCTCCATTGGAGCCCCAGAGCCAGGTTTTTAGGATCTTCCAGAAGGTCAGGAGGATTGGAGCCGACCTCACTCTGGGGAGAGGGTGGGAGAAATATTCCAGAGGACAGGTACAATGGCAGAGAAGGCCTTCTGCTTGACCTGTAAGCCAGAATAATCAGGCTGATGAGGCTCTGCAGGCACAGATGGAGTGAGCCAATCCCAGGGGCTTGATTTTGTCAATCAATTCAGTCAACATCAAATTCCAAGACAAGCTTATAGTGCCTTTTCAGATGTAAACTATCTTGAGTAAACTCTTCCAATCTAGTAGTTCTAGATATTTTTGATTTCAGCTACCATAATGCTCAAGGAATTCATTAGATGTGGAAGATATTATATTAATTAATTATTATATTAAACCCAACCGGGTTTCGGGTCTTTCATCAACCAAGGGCCCAGGGCAGGGGTGGTGGGGTTGCGGTTGTCATCAAGGAGGACCTTTGTCCTAGGGAAGTCACT
>JAEANM010007883.1:0-17403 GCA_017656035.1 Myanophis thanlyinensis | reverse complement strand
AGCATGGCTGGCTCAGGAATTCTGGGAGTTGAAGTCCACGAGTCATGAAGGAGCCGTAATTGCCCACCCCCAGGCTAGCTAGTAAAGTGCCTACCTCGAGCCACAGACTTAATCATCATGGGGGAAATGAATACTTTTTTATTGCTATTTATAAGAAAACATATTTTAATATTTTCTGTCTCACGAGGCAAAGAAAGTACCGGTGGTTTAGAGGAGTAGGCAACTCAATCAAGTGAATCTTGCCATTTGCTGCTCTGTTTCAGAAACAAATATCTAGCAAAGGCCTGGATTTCATAGTTAGTTTGTTTTAAAGTTAATGCTCAAGATCAGTTTTCATATTCTAATTTCATTGCGGCTATGTATTCAGCCTTCTTCTCTTCACGTATCAGAAAACCTCTTGTTTATATCTGTATGAATAGGACATCCTGGGTTCATGTTGTATGCTGCTTACATAATTCGGAAAGGATACACTTGAGGAATTGTATTGTGAACAAAGAGAACTACTGCTCCAGAAGCTTCCTGTCTGCTATCAGATGGCTTAGAAGATACGTGAAGTATAACCAAAGAAGGAGAACAAAATGCTTTAAACTACAGAAAGCACACTGCCCAATTTTCACTTGGCCCAGCTCATTATATTACCTTTGACTAGGTGTCATCTGAAGGCTACAGGATCCTATAGGCAAACAAATCAAATGTGCCTGACATCTTTTACAATGAATTTTCTCTTAGGACAATTAGTGCAAACCAGTGCCTTCTTTCAATGTCTTTTTTGATGAGGCATAAATATATTGTTTGTTTATGAGGGAATGACACAAGATGCAAACTAACTTTATTATTACTTTTATTAACATTAATTTAGACTCAATACATTGTGCTAGCCTTTCCAAGGAGCTGTTTTTTTTTTTTCAAGGTTTGAAAGTTTTGGACAAAAAGACTATATCCATTTTTCCTGCCTTTCATGTGAAAAATAAACAGGATCAAGGGATCATCTAGTCAATCTGCCATCCATCATAACATGCTTATTAGAAGAAAAATGTATTATTTATGAAATGTGTGGCTTAAGGTGGAAAACTTTAAATTGAGTTTGATAAGTTTTGCAATTTTAGGTTATGCTCAACACAGGCTAAAAATAAGACGAATTATTCAGCACAGAAAACTTGCCGGTGGGAATAATCAGAAAGCAGATATGGCCCTTGAAATAGGCTTTCATATTACTAAAGAAAATCTTTTTAAAAATTAAAGAGCGATACTGAACTCCATTATTTCCATTTTTTTCCTCCCCCTTAAAATGGCAGCTGAGTTAAATTGTTTCATCTTGCAGCTTTCAATGAGCAATGTAAAGGTGAATCTGTTGGCCTTAACACGGAGGGACCGTGGAGAAAAGTTTCTACCCGTCCTATAGAATATTTATGTGCAGGGACGGACTGGTTCAACAGGGACCTCAACCACTGTTTCTACCTCCCTCTTGGATATTATTCAAAAGCAGTGGGGCAGGGACACACTGAATATACACTACTTCTTGGCACCAAAAGAGAGTTATGAAGTTTGTCAGTATCACTTTCATGGTACCCAAAGATCCCACATGCAGAAAGACCAATGTTTTAAATCTTTTTTTTCATATTCAGTAGTTTGGGTGACTTACTGGGCAAAATCCTTTCAACACTGTCATCTGGTAGGACCTAAAAAATATGCCTTCTCTGAAGCTGCTCCAGACCTTTGGAACAGCCTAGCATCTGAGATTCCGGGCTCCCCTATCCCTTTAGCCTTCTGGAAGATGATGAATATCTATTTCTCCCCTAGGGCATGAGGGTTGAGAAAAAGTCAGTGTATGTAGAGTTTATGGAAGTTACGGTACTGTGGTGGGAAGTGCAATGCTGTTTTGTGATATGATTGTTTTATTAACTGTTTCATTGGCTTTGTTGGGAGTTGGCTAGGATTATTATGTAAATAGTAGACAGACAAAAAAATATAAATTACATAAAATAATTAGGAACACACCTTGCAGATACTTAAATACCTTAAATTTTCAAATCCTGTTTAAAAAATACCCAAATTCTTGCTATGTTGATTAGATTAGATTAGATTAGATTAGATTCAAATTCTTTATTGGCCAAGTGTGATTGGACACATAAGGAATTTGTCTTTGGTGTATATGTTCTCAGTGTACATAGAAGGAAATGGTACATTCATCAGGAATTATAAGATATGATGTGATCAAGTAGGGCCTTTGATATGTTGGACATACTCTGGTGTAGCTGATGAACAGTTGAAATTGTGCTTGAGATGTCCTTCCCTTCTTTCTTCCTTTATTTAAGCAGGAAAGTTATAGATTACCACTGTAAAGGCCTGTAGGACCTTGACTCATCTTAAGGAGGTTTCTTCAAGTTGCAACCTATGTTTAGAAATGTATGCCCTGAAAAAATTAAGCTTATTTCTAAACTAATAGATCTTCTAAGGAAGAAAGATGCAAAACATTTTAGGAGATACACCTAAGATCATATACATGTTGCTTGTATGAAATATAGTTAATTAACTTAGCAGTGAATTAAACATATATGGTCTTCCTCAGGAGCAATTCCTTTGCTGCTTCTGGTGCACAAATTAAGAATGGACAAGAACATGAAGAATGTTGCATCTTCTTCCACCCTTGAAATATTGGTTTAAACATAGTGGTACAGTGTGAACTCCCTTTGAACTTGGCAAGATAAAATAGTAATACTAACTTTAAATTCTACTTTGACCATTCACTGTCATAAAATACCTGCTGTCGAAGGTATTTATAATATTTTATTGCTAGCTGATATTGCAGTGTAAATAAATCATAGGAAAATAAACATTACCCCTAAAATCCAGCCCTTGAAAGTATTAACAAAAGACAACCCTATATGCATATTTTAAAAGATGGGCACTCATATGGATGCACCAGGAATACAAATCAAGAGATTTTTGTTTTCAAAAATCTGGAAATGTTGATTAATATAGATATCTACATTTTAAAAAGAGAAAGAGAGAGATTGACTGTACATCAGCTATCTTACCATTTTTTTAAATATTCGGTTTAGAATTAGCTTAAGTACTGGGGGAAATCTGCACATCTGGATTCATACAGTCTGAAGTATTAATTGTGACATTTTCTTTTAGTATTTTATAAACGGTCTTTTAGCACAGAATCATAAATCTTTCAATACCATGTTCCGATGTAAATTGCCTTGCTTTTTCTCCTAGTAGTAGATTAAAGTTGTTTCTTTAAAACAAAAGCCTAACACGGTTTGGGTTTTTTTTCGCTCAAGTTCTTAACAAGAACATGCAATGTCATTTATGCATTAAGGATGCAGGAAGAAGAAAAACAGGTTACTTTGATTGTAATGATTGAAATTATACAGGTCAAAATAGCCCGAATTGTCCATTTTGGGAGATGGATGAGGATTTGCAATCTGTATTTGGAATGATAAAGGGTAGGGCTGGAGCAAACAGGTCCATTTGTGCCCAAGCAATTTAAAAAAAAAAAAATGCAGGTTTCACTACCTATTACTTTCTTTATAATATCACAACTTTTCTACAAATGCTAATTAATTTTCATTCTATCCTTAATACTATCATTTTGCTTATATGAAATTCAGCTGTTTTTTTTATGTAATGGGGTAAAGTATCATCTGTAAGTTACCTATAGGCTACTATGCAGTATATCTTTGTCATGGGTGAAATGAGAGATGCTATGGACATTCTTTACATAGTGTCTAGAAGAGGTGGGGACCTGGATTTGGAAGAAGAGATTTCAATTAAACCCTAGTAAGATGAAATGGGAGGGGCTACATCAAAGAGTTATTAATCTTTGGTCTTAGGTGCACTACCCAAGACAGATCTAGTACATAAACTGGGGGTCTTCATAGACTCCCAGCTCCTACTTAAAGAGCAACTGGCAATCATGGCTAGGAGGGTATTTGCTTAACTTCATGTTATATACCAGTTACAACTCTTCTTGGTTTGGGAGGCTCTCTGTTCAGTAATTCATGCTCTGGACATCTCTTGCTTGAACTATTGTGATGAGCTCTACACAGTACAGTTCTGTCCTTGAAATATATCTTCAGCTAATACAGAATGAGAACAATCTTGGATGCCCAAAGAATGGTACTTGTAACACCTTTGGTATTTGAGTTGCATGCCATTTTGCTTCTGTGTCCAAATTCAAGGTATCGGTCATGACCTTTAAAGGACTTTCATTAAGTGTAAATATCGACAGATCCATTAGCCAGATGTGCCTTGCCCAAACAGAATCCAAGCCAGAAAAGTAGATTAAAATCTCCTTATTTATCCGTAAGCAAAGATGGGAATCACTTTATATACAGTTCAAACATATTGGGTTTAGAATGAGTTTTTTCATTGGTTAATATCATTTGATAAATCTCTGGTGCAGCATGTAGGCTCAGTAACTCTAATATGTATCATGCAATGCTCCATAGCATCCCCTAATATTCTTAGTACGGTCTTTTTAATGCTCATCCACATATTCAAGAGATGTGATTTTTTTTTTATATTACAATGAGGTATAATGAGTTTTCAAATAACTAAAGTTCAAGTTAGTATCTTTGACAGGTTTGAACCAGTTCTCTTATCAGTCTGTACATAGTTTTCTTTGTTCCTTCAAGAATGAGAAATATTAATCAAAGAAACTCCTATTTACTGAAAACAGTAATGAAGGAGGCCCACCTTTGCTGCTGCCTTCACTGCAATAACATAGGGCCAGATTACCTATGGAGCCATCTTCATCCCATTATAACAGCCTGGCCAGGCAGGGAAGAAATGTTGGGACTCCATCAGTTAAAGAATTCTGACTGACAGACTCCAAGAAGATGGCCTACTCTGCCATTACCCCAACCCAGTACAACATACCCCCACGCCATCTGCCCTCCCCCCAAGGTGAGGCAAGCCCCCTCTTCTCCTAGCCTTTCAGATCTGGCTCTGCCCTCTTGTTTGGGTCTCACAAAGAAGCATGCAGTTGTGGGTCTGGTTAACAACCTGAAGGCCTTCCCGCTGCCTTTTAATTAACTTTTAATGTTAAATTTTAACCATCCTTGTCTCTTCTTTACATTTTATATACAGTTTTTAAGTTTTAATATTTTATTTGTATACTTCCCATAATCTTTATGTGAGGTCAGCTGCTAAATTTGATATAAATAAATAAATAAATAAGCAAGCTCAAGCCAAGAACATTTTGACAAATTACATTATTAGTGATAAGAGATATGTAAGATGTAATATTGATTAGCCAATATAGATTGGATAAACATAATTATCACACCATTTCACTTGTCAGAGAAGTAGAATTAAGTTGACCTGTGTAATCTATGAATTAGCCTTAAGTAAAGCCCTTGTTAATTCCTTCCATTTTCCAGTTAAATTAGATACATTTATAGAATGTGCTCATAAATCCCTTAAAAACAGCCAAAGTTTATTGTTACTAGCTTTTACTAATTAAAACATTAAGCATGTTCCCCTTTTAAATATTGCACACCGGCTTAGTGATGCTGAATCATGACTCCTTCTGTTGAACTGACTGAGACAGGAATGACCCTGGAGTTAAGCAGAAAATTACATAATGTGAAATTGTTTTAATACAAAAGCACACTAAAGACCTGAGGCATGTTAAGTACTTTTTTTCTAAAATTAGAGTCCCAAGAGATGTCCCTGAAGAATTGAATACAAACATACAGACAGTCCTGTGAGAGCAAGGGAGGGAAAGAATTACTGAAAAAAAGAAAAGATACTGAGGAAAAAGCTTAGGCTTCCCTAAAAGCCAGTAGAGATTCTCAGTCATCCAGGTCACGATTGTCCCAAAGGTGCTTTTTTTCAGGAGGCAAATGGACTTTCTTGTTTTTTCTTCTGAAGACATTTCACTTCTCATCCAAGAAGCTTCTTCAGTTCTGACATGAAACATCTTCAAAATAAAACACAAGAAAGTCCAGTTGCCTCCTGAAAAAAAGCACCTTTGGGACTTAGGCTTCCCTACTTATGGTAGTCCTGTTTCAGATCAGGAGATTGAGAATTTACATGATTTTTTTTAAAAAAACAGAAGCTTAATAATATTTTATGTACTTCGGTACATTAGCCATGGATGCAGAATTAGATGACCTTCAAACTCTATTTTTGGCTTATGGGATCAAAGCTTTTTAAAATGTGATTTCTGAAAAGAAATATTCCCCTTTAAAAAGAAAGATTTAGAAATAGGGCAGATTTGTGTTCTGCAACATTTAACTGCAAATAGGAATTTTGATTAAAATGTATCAAAAGCAAAACTTCTTAACATTTTTAAAGATATATACAGATCTATCTCCAATTCCTGAGAAACTGAAAGCTTTTGGGGTATAAATACAATGAGAGGAAGAATATTTTCTGAGCTTTAGAGTTTTATCTTTAGTATCCTATATGTTGTCAAGTAAGGTTTGAGTCCCTCATGCTTTGCCAATAAAACCTGCCAACATAACAAAATGTACAAAACCTGTTTTATTTTCAACATGGGAACACTTGAACTTTCATGCACAAAGAATGTCTTAGGTAAATAAATAATTTACCTATTTTACCTACCTACAGTAGCATAAATAATGATAGCACCTCCTAAAGCCTCAAAATTTTTATCAGTTTCTGTCATAAACTATCTGAAGTCTAACTAAATGCAATCTCCACAGAATCTTGTGCCTTTTTTGCTTTGTAAAAAAGCACTTAATGAAGAATTCTAGAAAATAAAATAGATTTACCCAGGACTGAAGAACTTCAAAGCTGTCTAAAGAAAATATTGCCCCAAAGTTACTACGATCATTAATGGATAGTTGTAAAAAAAATCTTCATTGGCTTCACAGAAGCCTTCACAGTTCATCTAGATCTTTTCTTTCAGTCTTGGTACTTAACAATGAACAGCATGAAATATTTCAGGATCTGTTTTAATCAAGCTTCCTCATCGAGTTGCTTGTGTACACAATGGGAGAAGTATAATGCCAGAAGCCAAGCAGAAATCAATGGCAGTCTGAATTTCCACACAAAGTATGACATGGTGTCCTTTCTTAAAGGAAATATGCCCACACACCCTGCGCCTGTCCTTTCAGTCTGCAGACTTATTGTCTGTCTCTATATTTCCTCAAACGATGGAAGGCAAATTGAAACAAATGCCATCCTCTTCTCTTGCCTCCTGACCTGCGCAGTATGTCAGTGTGTCAGCTCTACTTGAATTACAACTTTAGCTCAAAGGGGCTCAGGAGACTTGGATGCAATAAAGAGGAAAGAAAATAAAACAAAGGAGAGAGAGGGGGAGTAGATCTGTGTAGGATTTAGAAGTATTGTACCGGCTGTCTGTTCAGCAACTAATTCTTGGCTCAGATCAATCAATTTCTCACTGCATCAGCCTGAATCCCTGTTACAGACAAGGAAGGTAAACTGTGCAAACCTTTTAACCTATATACCTTCAACTTTTGGCTGGCTCATGGAGCATACGACACATTCCCCATCCAATCTCCTTTATGCTCTTCCCCCCCCCCCCCCAATATTCTTTTCCTCCTTCCAAAGGTTTCTTTCTGACAGCTCTTTCAGTTCATGGTAGTTCCCACACACTATTGAATAAAATGTGCTTCAGTGTCTCAGCCTCAGGGGCTCTTTCTGGCAGACGTGGTTCAAAGTGTGATGTGTTGATAAGCAGAAGGAACAACTGCTTGGCTGACTGGCTGCCCAGAATTAGGATACTTTCCTTGACAGCTAGGAAAGCTGCTGAGAGCAGACGAGAAATCCCCTTCCTCCAATTTCATGTGAAGCAATAACAACAACAACAACAACAATAACAATAACAATAACAACAACAACAATAATATTAAAACACAAATTCTAAAAAGGTCCTTTTTTTCAAGAGGCAACTGGGCTTCCTTTGTTTTTTTTCCTTGAGGATGTTTCGCTTCTCTTCCAAAAATCTTCCTCAGTTCTGACTGAATGGTAGGGAATGGAAGGATTTGTATTCCCTGCAGTCAACTGGTAATTATCACTCTTTGTGAGAGTCATTGAGGCCACTTGGAGGCTCATCTGTGCCCTCAGGGCCACCTGAATAGTACAAATGGGTGTGGAAACTTTTTGGAATTGCTGAAAGGACTGTGTTGTAAACAGGAGATAGGAGACAGGCAGTATCATCTCTCTATTGAACGAGGGCTGTTTTAAAGTTTAAAGTTTTAAATAAGATGGCCTCTTTGACCCCTCTTTCAAACCAGCGGTCATCTCTGTCCAGCATGTGGACAGAGAAGCAAAATGTCTTCAAGGAAAAACAAAGAAAGTCCAGTTGCCTCTTGAAAACAGCACCTTTGGGACAACCATGACTTGGATGATGACTGAAAATCTCCATAAACATACAACTTCTAAACTTGAAAAGCCAGGCACTCTACTCAGAGCTCCCAAAAGGCATTTGTTGGCAGGAAATTATATAAAGTATAATTGTAAAGTATAAGCTTTACAATTAATTTGTAAAGTTTATTTCTGTACATTCTAGACACCAAATACAGGTTTTTTTAAAAAAATAAACAAAGCTGACTGCTGTAAACACATATTATCTTTCTAATCTCCCTCTTTTCCTGCTGTTACAATATTCTGGAACGATGTGTGGTTGTTCTTACATTTTAAACACAGCAGATATAAAGTGCTATATTGATTGTGTTTGCTTACTGAGCAGGAGTTACATGTCAAAGAATTATTATTAGTGATTAGAATTCATTGCAATTATATGCAACATCATGGAGCTAGCACAGTAATAAACCAGAACATGTCCCTGTTGTAGTAAGATGCAAGTGAGAATAGGGCTTCCAAAGGCTAAAGGCACTTTACATGTGAATTTCCTCTAATTTTATCACCACAGCAACAGTATTTCAAGTAGGTTGGTCTGATGGAGAGTGGTGAGTCTCTAATTCCCTACTGAAGTCCAGTGGAAGTTTAAATCTTGATTTCTACAAAGTCTGAAATATTATTCCCATTAGCTTAGTGGCTCACACTCAAAAGCATAGCTCCTGCTTCATTGAATTATACACGCTGGCAAACCAGAGAAATAGACAGAGGGATGCTAGTTGTATCAACCCGGTCACAAAGATCATTTAGAGTATTTCTATCAGATTTTTATATTGTGAAAGGGGAGAGAAATCTAATTAGATTTTAGCCTTCAAGGCTCAAATGAAGAAGTTCATGCTGGTTGTCTTCATTCAGCAACCATTCAGTTATGAAAGCACAGAACAACAACTAGTTCTCGTAGCTGTGGCTGTCACAGCGTTCCCAAGGTCACACGTTTGCAATTAGGGCATTTGGCAACTGGCTTGCACTTACAACATAGCAGTGTCCCACAGTTAGGTAGCACTGCCAGGTTTCAACAAGCAAAGTCATTGGGGAAGCCTGCAGGAGGCTGCAAATGGTATCATATCTAACAACTGCATGGGATATACAGTTGGTGATTGCCGTTGTAAGTTGGCATAGTTGTGTGAAGTTGCACTTTGTGACTGTTGCTTAGTAATGGAGTTCTCTGTCCCAATTACCATTGTTTGCTGAAGATTTGCCTGTATTGTATAATCTACTGAAGATATACAATATATTGGAAAGTTCTGTTCTAGAACTATTAATGAACGTTTTTTGAACATATAACAGTAGAAAATTGCTTTAAAGAATTTTAAATCAGATTATGATTTTTTTTTAAATTAATACTAAATACACATCTATTTATGCATGTGTGTTTGTATCCTTAGTAAAGATATAAATAACATAAATTATATAAATTATAAAAAACAACCACAATGTGAAATATAATAATATATTAGAAACTTAATATAGTGCAATGCATTTCCCCAAAATAATCAGTACAACATTCAAAAGATATCACCATGTTGTCAGTAATTCTGTACTTACAGTATATTTCAGTAAGCATAAAGACTGTCCTGCACAAAAAATGCTCCCTGTTTTATAAGTAGTTAACCCAAGGATGGAGAGTTAGTTTGATGTCATGCTTATCACCGGGTTAGAAACTGGTAGATCATGAGTTCTGGATGACCTGAGGCCAGCCACTTTCATTCAGTCCCAGGAAGAAGACAATGACAAATCACTTCTGAAATCTTTCCAAGCAAACTGCGGGGAGTGGCTGGGTTGTCATCAGGAGACAACAGTGACATGAAAACAAGGACTGAAATTTCTTTCCTGAAAAGGTAATGCTGAATATTACTGTGGTGATACTAGGTTGCAATGAGTGGTAGCAACATTAAATATCCTATCCTATCCTATTATCTTTCTCACCCTAAGGTAAATATAAAGGTTCCCCTCACACATATATGCGCATCATACCCATATAATGTCCAGAGGGCTTATCTATATGTGTCAGCATATGTTTCCAGAGATCAAAGTTGAAAATTCAGTATGTATTATACAAGCATATAACAATATAATTGTCCCCGTGACATTCAGGCAGGAATACATTATTGAGAACCCTTGTGGTTTAATGATTAGATAACCTATAGGAATAACAGAACGATGCATTCAGCCAAAATTACCATGAGGTAATTATGGGTCAGTCACTGTCTCTTAGTCCAACCTATTTCAGAGGGTTGTTTTAATAATAGGGTGTGAAGGGGAGCCATGCATTCAGTGTTCCTGGATGAGTGGGCTATATATGAATAGCTTAAAAACTGGCTTCAACATGGAAAAATGTGAATCACATAGCTGAATGGTCTAGAGCAGGAGTCTCCAACCTTGGCAATTCGTCAGCCTTTGCTGGCTGAAGATTTCTGGGAGTTGAAATCCACAAGTTGCCAAGGTTGGAGATCCCTGGTCTAGAGGCTGCCAAACCAGTCTGGCAAGATTTTTTTATATTAAAAAGAAGTGTCTTATCAAGAGATAACACCCTGCCATTACCACAATACATTCATTACTATTTTCAGAAAGGTTGCTATGGCATTATGACACAATCCAAATAACATGTGGTTAAACAAATAACATGTTGTTCTTGTGAAAATAATCTAAATAATTCCCGTCACAAATGTACATGTTACATACATAAGTTATACACCTATATCTTGGACTATGTGATAACCAGAGGTTAAAACATTTCAATTAATTGGAAACATCCAATTTCATGTTCATTGGGATGAAATAATACATTTGTGTGGTGACATCTGATGCTCAAGTCTGGCATTAAATAAATGGAAAAGATAAACTCTATGATCTTTAAAAGGGTTGATTAGACAGAATTACAAAACATTTTATTAATAGGGTTTGTTGGTCTGTTTATAGTTTTTCTTAACTAACCAGGTCTATGGCTGCTTTATATCTTTCTGATGTGTCTTATCTTTAAAATCTCTGAAGCAGAATTAATGCCAATTGAAAAAAAACTGAAATTTGAAATGGATGACTTAGTCCAACTAAAATTATTCACACGTTTTGTGGCTAACTAGAGAATTCAATCTGTTCTTATATCTATCTACTTTACAATTTATTTATCAAATTGATATGCCTCCCGTCCCATCTAACTGTTGAAGTGACTCTTGGAAGTTTATATACAGTAAATAAATAACATAAAGTTTCATTCACTTAAATTTAATTTCTTTTCCAAAGAACAACAGCTACAAGGAACCTCTTGGGACCAGTAAGTTGATAAGAGAGGTAGCATTTGTTTTTTAATGGTTTTAATCTCCTTTATAAAAGTATATTTTCCAAGCAATAATTGTTAAATTAGTTTTAATGTAGTGAATAATATAACTTCAACATTTCATCCAGCAGATTCATTTTAAAAAGAAACTGTACAGAAGCTGAGGCCAAAATATGTATTAATTTTTACAATTTCAATTGCTCTGAAAATAATTCTTGTTATCTAGTAATTGAAAATAGATATCAGATACTAGATACTTTTATAAGATCCCTATTTTTTTTTCAAAAAGAAAAAAGAAATCTTGCTGATGGATTTTATACCTCACATTGTATAATCTAATATGTAATGACTGAAATATAAAAAGGCTTATAAGCTTTCAATTTAGTTTTATACAAGGCCATTCATTCAGAATTTGTCATACTGTGCTTATTTGCAGATAAGTGGACAGCTTAAGAGAGTCAAGCTGAAAAACTAGTCACCTGACATCTTAAATCTATTATATTTAATTTTCCCCTTTACTCAAGATTTAAGAAGATGCCTTAAATTGATACCGTCTCTCTGCTGTGTTTCCTATGAATCTTAAGCTTTGAGAAAGAGCATTCAAACATGTGATGCTCACAGATAACTTATTTATTACTTCAAACTAAACAGCTTTACAGATAATGCCATACATGGAAAGAAGAATCAGAGTCTTTCCCAGACCAGATTTCTGAAATTCTTGATGATATCATGGTCTGAACTACTATATTTTCCAAACATGTTCAGCAATGAGCTGTAAACCTGGTCAAAACAAATGCAAATTCAAACCTGGATACGTAAAACCATGTTCCTATAATCACTCCCTCAGAGATATTCTTGAGAACTGATATACTTTTTAGTATTTAAAATAAAGCTTCTTGAGATATCTTTGTTCCACTTTTGATATTGATAACTGTACAAATGCAAATTACAACCAAAACCTTTAGATTTAAAACAGCTTAAATTGGTAACTTTGTAAAATTATGTAGAGTTTTGCGGTATAGTGCAAGATATGAGATCCACACAAGTGCTACAATATGTTCATAAGAACACAGAATTCTGCTTTGATTTAGAAATCAAGAGCATAGCATTAAACAAGGTTATATCAGGTTTGAGAAAGTTTCTTAAATGATGCAATTATCCCTTTGTATTTTAAAAGACTTCATCTTATGAATCTGACTTTAAAATTATGTGATTACTAATGGCTTTGATAGCTGTGTTCCTTCCTATATTTGGTTCCTCTAGAGCCAGAGAACTGTGTCATGTGTCTGGGTGTCTTCCAAAGACTACCCACTTCTACTCAACTAGATGCCATGAAATCCCACCCAATGGAGTCATTCCTCTCTTCAAAACAATTACTAATTCTCCTACAATAAAACAATCGTGATACTGTTGCCATACCACAGGAAGGACTGATAACATCACGTGGGCTGCACATTCTTTTGTTTTGGCAGACGCAGGTGGGACGGTCCTTTTTAAGATCCACAGAGCAAAGGAAGTGGGCCTTGAAACACAATGTACATTCAAATTGGCTTTTGTCTAAAGATCTCATGATATTATTTCTTCTACTTAGTGATACTGATTCCATCTGCAACAGCTTTTTCTTGATGTACTTCCCTTCTTTGTTCCGAGATAAAAAGCAGACACAGGATAATAAATGAAGGTCACTAGACCATATTATGAGACTGAAGGATATTTAAAAGTCTGCGAGGTGCAAGCTTCAGTCAATTTCGTTAGAAGATTAATCAGCTCAGCTAATTAACTTGATGGGGCTGGTTTTTTTTAATTGGCAAGAGCAAAGGTTAATTGGAAAGGCTCAGAGTTAAAAGTATGTTGTTATTGCTCTTTTTGTTTGGGTAAGTTGCTATATGATAAAGCATAAAGCACCCAATTAAAATATTTTATGTAATTTGTTTCTCCTGAAATATAAGTGACAACTACAATCAACAAGTTTTATGCAATGAATAGACAAATATGTGAAAGAACGTGTCTAATCACACTTAACCAAATAAAGTATCTTCTCCTCTCCTCTCCTACTCTACTTACCCTACCCTACGGTGTCCTGTCCTTTTCCTGTCCTATCCTATCCATGGGTACTGTTCAAATTAATTTCATTTAACAGAAATGGGGAGTTGAACTGAGCCGAGTCAGACTCTCTCTGTCCATGTGGCAGATGTTTCAGGTGTTCATACATTAAGGGGTTGTGATAACATACATATTCTTACATTTAATTAATTCATAGTCATACAAGTGGAAATCCCATCTCCAGCCAATAGTAGCCCAGAAGGCCTTAGAAAATCTCCTACTTGAGATGCTAAGAAGAAGGAGGGTATCAAAAATTGTCACCCAGACAGCACACATTGGCAAGCACCAGTGGTGAAATTCAGCCGGATAGCACCACATCACCTGAACCGGTAGTAGAGATTTGAAATTGGCCCCGCCCACCTGCGCCTGCCCTGCCCTTATCCTTCCTTATACAAGCTTCCTTTTTTTTTCTTACTTACCCGAATCAGCTGTTTGGAGCCTTCCTGATAATCCCCACTGCCTCTGGAGCCTCTAAAAGCACTTTAAAGAGCCGCGCTGCAGAGCGTTTGGTGCGCATGCACGTGTACTGAACCAGTAGCAAAATTGGTCGGATTCCACCCCGGCAAGCACCCATGTGTTAACAAACCTGTGTACTTACTCTTCCAGTTTATTCCTACTTCTTTCTCTTTTGATACTTGTAGACCAAGCAAATATTTTAGAGAGCTATTACTTGTACATTACCAAAGGGAAATCAACTGGTAATGCTACCCTTGCAATCTCAGAAGAGATGAGAATGCATCTATAGACCAACACACAATCTATTAAACAGCATAAAAATAGCACAACTCTGTTGCTACTTAGCTAGACTAGATAATGCTTGAGCGTTAACAAATTTTACTCTTGAGATAAATTTTAAACAAGCAAATCAACTTTGGCTCTCAGAAATCTTCAGCCAACATTTACACAACACTTTTCCAGCTTAACAATTAAGAGAACGCTATGTATTTTTTTATTTTTGATGAATAAATGATGAGCATTCAAATATTGTACAATGAAGGCCAAACTTATGAAAACATCCAATCTTTTTTTTTTTTTAAAGGAGCTAATGTTTTGCCTTGTTTAGATTCTGTGCTGGTTTTGAATATTGCTGAGATAACATTCTCAGATAACATGTATGTATATGACTTGTAAACCGCAGCTGTTGGGCTTCAAGCATCTCTCATGGTATTTTTTGAGTAAGAAGGAAAGATCTCTATGTTTGCATGGAACTCTAAAGTTTTTTGCTCTATGGAAACAGGGTCCTTTCTGATGGCCCCTGTAACCTGGAATATTCTGACTCCTAACATTCATGATGCAGATTATAGAAGATTTCTCTCTTCACTCAAATCTCCCTAAATGAATACCAGATAAATTACTTCTCCATAATTTTTCTCCCTACCCACTTCCCACACTTTTGAGTATCAGCCACAAAGCCATATATTAAAACAATATGAACATTACTCATTGTTTTTACAATTTTTTTTGATAAACCACTTTGAGATGATATAGTATAAAAGTATGTTAAAATAAGTACATTAGGTGACATATAATACAAGTTAGAAATGTGATGTGACATTCCAAATTGCATTATGGGGAATTTTAAGAAGCTGCTTGTTAAATATTGCCTTGAAGAAACACCTGGAAATTTCAGGATCCTTGAAAAATCATCCTTTGAGAAGTACCTTTACCAAGCTGCTACTTTCCTGATGCTGATGTCTTCAGTGCCCATATTTCCCAGCTACCATGAAACTTTAATACAGAATGTAGAAAAGGGTGTTATAGATGATTACAAAACTTCCATATGAGTAGCCACTATCCACAATACTTCATCATAGCCAAACTCTAGAAGAATTATCAGCTGATGGACTGATATGAACATGCTTCAGATAGAGGTTTCAAAGAGGAGAAGTAGAAAGCACATTGTTTCCAAATGTCCCAAGCTATTCTATGTGGACTGGTAGGCTCTTGGTTAAAGCAGACAGGCAGTGGTGGGATGCAACCAGTTTTACTACTGGTTCAATGCGCACGTGCTTTGCAGCTTCTAAACTGCAAGTATTGGACTTACTAGAGGCAGCCCTGGTAAGCGGGAAGGCTGCAGAGGCACAGAAAACAGCTATTCTGTGTGATTCAGCTGAGCAAAGGAAACACAAAGGAAAAAGGAAGGGGATACAGGACAGGATAAGGCAGGGGTAAATAGACAGGGCCAAATCTCGTCGCCACTACTGGTTCGCTGGAACCAGTGCGACCAGGCTGAATGCCACCATTGATGACAGAGATACCTATCTTCTTTTGTTCAGCATTAGTATCAAATCAGAAATCTATTGTGATAGGACATGGATGTTCTGTTCCTGACAGCAAATCATTCTTGTTGATAGGAATTAAAAAGCATAGAAATGAGCTGAAATTTCCAGCCTACTGCTTATCTAACTATAAGACCTATTAAATTCATTGGCATTTACTTAGCCCAGGATTAAAACATTTAGTACTCTATGAGTTCAAGCAAGGGAGGTCAGGTGCAAAGGACATTAGGAGTTCTCATGTACTTTTAGTACTTGAAAAGAAAACGATCCTCGTTCAAAAGAAATCCTTCCAACTTTCAGCTACTACTACTTCTCCAAGGCAAACCTTCAGAATTCTCCATCAGAATTAATTTGACCACTTTTCATAGGGTAAATATGTAGCAACATAAAATTATGCTATCATTGTAGAGAGTAGGCACAAAGCAGAATCTGATATAAAAAAAAGACAGCACACATTGGCATGGGTTTATTCTGTGTTTTACTTTGAGTCTTTTGGTGCTTTTTAAAACCATTACATTTATTTATTATCAAAAAAGTATTTTTTTTCTTATAATGAACTCCAACTGTAGTTGTTTTCTCAGAGGGTCTCTTGCTGGAATGTTTTAGGAAGATGATTTAAAGTAGTGGATGATGGGTGGGTGATGATGTGTTGGAGTGGTTTTTGGTACATTGGTTTGAACAGAACCAGAGCAGGAAGCTCCAAAGTTGGAACTAATACAAAGAGTAGAAGCTACAAGAGGAAACCACGTGAAGGGATTTGATGAAAGTAACTAGTGGTAGCATATTGGTGTGGCAGAACAGAATGGTCTGGACTTACTAGTACTGTAATTTAGTTTGTTTAGCATGGTAGCATTAGTAGAGTTACAAGGGCAGAGCAAAAGTGATTCTAGCCATTCAGAATTGTTAGGAGTCAACCAATGTACAAATTTTAATAACATAACAGAAGCAGCAATACATAGGGCTCTCTATTATTGGCTGAACTGCCAGGAAAAGGAGATGAAGTAACAGGAAATAGAGACCTCTGGAAAATTGGTGTCTTGGATAAGAAGTTTCACTGGAACCCTCCCATAACAGATGCAACTCATAGAAGATTTGGGTTTAATTGTCTTTCAAACTATGAATATGGGCTTGGGACTGGGAAAGTAAATTGGATGTTGTAGTAATATTGATTGTTGATATTGGCCAGAGTTTCATGGGGAAGAACAGACCTGAAAACAGAAGGTGTTGTCCTGCCCACTTGAGCAATTGCTAACATTGTTCCAATGTAGTTGTTCCAATCATCTAGACCAGGAGTCTTCAAACTTGGCAATTTTGTGACTTGTGGACTTCAACTCCCAGAATCCCTCAGCCAGCAAAAAGCTGGCTGAGGGATTCTGGGAGTTG
>JAEANM010007882.1:0-17403 GCA_017656035.1 Myanophis thanlyinensis | reverse complement strand
TGAGAGAGACAGCGAGTAGTAAGATCTTCCAGATCCATAATTTGGATGGTTTGTGTTACCAAAACCTCTCTCAGAAATCTGCCCCTCCTAAGTTTCATATACAGTATTTAGCATCAGATGTTACTGTGCATGAGGAGACAGGTAACCAGATATAAGATCTTGTTTGTGTATTTAGGCCACAGGGACCTCTATCTGTTGCTTGTGTACCACCTCCCCTACTGCACATTAGCATCCTTAATAGGATTGGTCAGCCTGATCATTGAGGTAATAATAGAATTTTCCCAGTTAATAACACATGGGAATTTCAACTTACCTTCCCTTGGTGTAGATTCTGATAACAGCTTGGTGTCGGCAACTACTTTGAGGGCCACGGACCTGACCCAGTTCATCAATGGTGTGACATCTTAGAGATAACAGATTTGTTTTTTTTTCTTAGGCAGATATGATGTGATTGGAGTGTGAGGTATTGAATGTCATCTGTTGTCATGGGCAGATCACTCCTTGATTGCCATGGAAGCCTGTGGTGCAATCCCTCCCACAGTACAGAAGAAACAATTATATTACTCCACTCCAAGCATCTGGTGAATCTTGTGAACTTTCTAAGTGCTCTTAGAAAGTTTCCCAAAGTGGGCTATGAGATAGTCTAATTGGTTACGATTATGGATTTCAGTGGACCAAAGAGGCATCTAGGGTGATGGAATGGGTGGCTTTGAAGTAGCCTCTCCAAGTTTGTCCATTCACTATAGTCCCTTGGTTTAATGAGGGGCTCAACAAGATAAAACATCTGGGAAAATGCTTGGGGAGCCTCAGGAGGACAAGCTGATTTGAATCTGATTGGATTCTGAAAAGAACCCAACACAGTGGCAATTTGAATGATAAAAAATAAACTGCCTTTATTACTTCTATCATGGCTTGTTCCCTTTTAGGGAAGTATCTTTGCCAAAACTATCTGAAAGTCTATTGTGAAACTTTTTCACAGTATTTGGAAAACACAAACCCTTAGATGTAAGATGAACTGAATTTCATCTGGACAGGGCCAATGAAGTTGACTAGGACCTCAGCCTGTCATGTGATGAAGGACTTGTTTGTGATTTCTATAGAAGTGAAATGAGCCTTACAGTTGGATAAGGCCTTACATGAGGCAGCAAGAACTAGGATTTAATCAATAAATAATACAATCACAAGGGTGTGGGTGTGTGTCCATCATATCTGAAAGAAGTGGTGATATGTTTGCTGTTTCCCACAGCCAAACTGTCTTGGACAATTTAAATTTGTTTCCTATCTTTTTTGGGGGGAAGGGTTTGGAGAAGATACCCTTGAAGAAATGGATTCTTCGTTATTTGGACCTTTAATCATCAGGATTCAGGCTTTGATACAGCATATTATTTTTATTAATCATGTTTACCTTGCATGGCAGTAAGCAAAGAGCAACTGTCCTGGTCCTCAATATTTCAGCATCTTTTTAATTTATCATTTTATCTTAATATTATACACATCTATTATTTGTATTCTTTTGACTAATAATATCTCAGCATCTTTTGATACCATTGACCATGGTGCCTCTTTTGATCCACCTCTGAGGAGTTGGATTGGGGATACTACTTTGCATTGCTTGTTGAATATCTTACCTATTTTTCTTTCTCTGTCAAAACTTACTAATATAAGTAACAGTAGGGCACTAAGTATAGAAAAAAAAACTTTTGAGTGTATGAAAACATTCCAAAAGGTTTAGCATATAGATAAAATATGGACACAAGGTCTGCATACACAATAGGGAGGTTTTTTTCAGACTCATTCTTGGCAAACAGGCTTGCTAACAGGATATCCTTGTGTATACCTCAGGTTCTAGGAACCATTTTTATAGTTAACCTTAAAAGGCCTCACCCACAATGCTTTCTTTTATTGTGGAAGTCATAAACAGATGTGAATGGTCTTGATAGAATTCTTACAAAACAGGGACTTAAGTATTTGATTTGGATTGATTTGGTGCCATGCCAAATTAAGAACACTATTGAAATTATAAACATATCCAGTTTTAGCTGGTATAATATTTGTAGAATAAAACAAAAGAAAAAAAGGATGAAAACATCAGAATAAAGAATGTATTTCCTCCACTATCCCTGATGAAGTCTTTTTTCTTTTTTTATGTGTACAAAATTGGAATGGACAGACTGGCTTTTATACTGATGATATACAAATACTGTACTGTAAGCTATATTTGTTTCCCTCCGTAAGTTTATACAAATTTAACCCCTTTTTAGTGTAGTAGTTGATGTGTGAGTTATGAGAAGAAGAGACTTTTCACAGGACCTTTAGGAAAATTCCTATAAAGAACCAAAAATAAAAGTGTTAAAGTATATTATGTATAAGTTTTATTTAATGGTTGTATTGATTGATTGATTATCTGATTGGAATTCTCTTTATTTTTGTAGTGGAATATGGTATAAAATTTTGGCCTACCTGCTTCATAAGCCTGATGGTGTTTGTTAACTTTAGCAAACTTAAATAAATACAAACTTTTTTTATGCATAGGAGCTGACTGCATTGGAGCTCTTTGACCACTTCTCTTTTCAATTAGTAAATAGAAAAAAAAGATGGGGTTTTAGAAAAAAATATTTTATCTTGTTCAAGATTCACTACTTGTCCCATTTCTAGCTAATTATTCATCATATACTTTTCACTAGCTTGATATTCCTAAATTATAATGTGACTTATTTGACTCTTGGTTTGATATGGTATAAAACTATCTCAGGATATAAACTGAATTCTCTCTCTTAACATACCATTCTTTGAAGCTATAATTTGTTACTGATCAATAACTCTGAAGTTAACCATGGTTTGTCTTTTGTCTTGTTTTTTGTCTTCACCATAAACCTAATTCTGGTATTCCAGCATAATGTCCACGGCCACAATTGTGTCTTTACATATTTTGCTTGATACCTATCAATTTAACGGGTATGAATTTAATCAAAGGAGGTGATGTGGCCAGCAATGTGGCTTTCTTTCACACCTTTGTGTACTGACATTCTGTTTACAGTTCAGTGAGCTGGAGTTGTCTATCTCTCTATGAGCAAAGATGCAAAAATCTAGGCAGCCAGTAGATATTGATGTCTAAAAAACAACAACAGTGACTGCTGCAGAGGTCAGAAAGCAGGCTTCTCATCACTTGGCGCCATTAGTAAATTCCACTCTACATTTACGATCCCTTTTAAATTGCTAATACAGTCCTACATGTAATAACAAAATAGTTAGTGAAATTATTTGGTATAATAAACTTGATCAGATCAGACTACAAAAACTCCAATGATAACTCTCAAGTATTATAAATATACTTGAGTACCCTTACTAGCTTAACTACTTAGTCTCTGCTGTTAGAATTTAATAATATACCTATATAGTTTCTGCTGCAGCATTAGACTATAAACAAGGATAATTGAAGCTCCCACTTTAAGTTTTCAATTGGTTTTATTTCCTGTCCAATTTAGAAGGTTGAACCTTGCGTCCCATTCCCCCACTCCAAAAAAATTAAAAGACAGGAGCATTTGCATCTTTGACAAATGGCACTTGCATTAGTTTAATAGCGGCACGTATCTTGTAATTGAAAAGCCCACAGAGTTTTTTTTAAATAATGTGTTAAAGAGGCAGAAATAAAACATGAACTGTTTTGTTTTTGAGCTTATCCACCCAGAGATTTCTTACAGAGCAGTGCTTGTTGGCAAGTCAAATTCACAGCTAAAGCACTAGGTAATAATTAAGGATGGCTAAACAATTGTATACCACCACAGAAAAAAGCCTTGGTTATGGAGCATTATTCCATGTTTCCTTAATCCACATCATCTTTCCAAAACTGTACGGGTAGGAGAGAGAAATGTCCAAAGGGCATTGTAAAATGGTATAAATGCCACCTGCATGACAGTAAGTTGATAGAGACTCGCTGTGAGACTGATTACACTTGCATACTACTGAAATTGATGAGCTTTCTCCACACTGATTACCATGTCCTAAAGAAACAGAATATCCTGTAATAACTTCTTGGGTATTTAGAAAGTGCAAAACAACATTTTGGAGCCAAAGATTGTATTTCATATTTGGAAATCTTGGAATTGGGATTCTTCAGGACATGGCTGCTGCATGTAAGCCTCCTTCAGTAGAAAATAAATATTTATTCCAGCTCATTCCTGCCCTTTCTCCTCTTGATGCGCCATATCATCCCAGCTTGCCTTTGACAGATTTCTTGACAGAAGAAAACATGTCCAACCATCTTTCATTCTTCATAAGAATGCTGATGGGGACCGCTGTGGGATGCAGAGGCATTCTTGTAAGTTAAGGTCGTGCTATTGTTTTTTTCTACAGCAGGCAATTTTCCTACTTATAATTTTTAATGAAAAGAAATAAATATAAATGTAGATAGGAGCAGGATCCAGTCAACCATCAAAGACTTATCTGCAGAGTCACTAGGACTTGAATTGATTTCAGTTGTGTTTGTTTGTTCAATAAATTCATATAACCACTCATCTCACAAACATTCTGGGCAGCTTATGAAGTTACAGATACAAAAAATAACAGAAGAATAACAACAGAAAGACAGTTTTCCTCGAAGTTACAATGGCCCCTATAGCACCTCCATCTGTTGAAAAATGATAGTGGTTCCCTTTGGCGTCACACGAGACCACATGTTGGGCAGATCAGTTTTATGAATTTTTGGGGCATCTCCTGATCACATAACTGTGATCTGTTTGCTGATTTCTGGCAAACACAACAACAACCCACCTGTTCGTTTGACAGAAACTGCAGTGAAAAGGCCATAAAATTATTTCTGGTCATGTGAATAACTCAAATTATGACCATAAAAACTTACGACTGGTTTTCTGTTCCCAGTTATGGTCAAAGATTACGTGTAATTAAACATAACATTAAAAACTAGAAAAACATCTGTGTCAGACAATGCCCAATTTCCTTAGCAAGACAGTTTTCAAGCAGAAGATGTAAGGAGCCAGAACTGTTGTCCCCAATCTAGGTCTGTGCCTGGTGCTGAAGTCGATGAAGAAAACCAGACACCAGGTGCAAATTTCCTTTTATTAAAGTGCTCCAAGAAAAGGGGTCCTGGTTAGAAAATACCAAGGAACCCTGAATAGTAGAATTAAGAAAGCTTTATGCATTTTCACTAAAGCAGAAGTGGGATAAGACAGGATATATAAAACAAATAATCTAATAAACATTTTAGTAATGATCTAACAATTGTCCTATTGGTCCGTAGCCATCCCTATTCCTAAGCCTTGGGTAATGAACTTTCCAAGAGTTACCTAATATACATTCTAATTACTCCAGGCCATCCTTATTCCTAACTTCTAGCTGAGTTATGCAGGATGTCTACCTCTTTGTTACTGTTATCACTTCTCTAACCACCTAGAATTGATACAAGGGTTATACCTGCATATTTCCTGTGAATAAACATTCTTTGTTCTTGCCAGACAGACTCCGCAATTAGAGGCATCCCAGTTTTTTTTCAAGTGCATGCTATAGCCGTGCTTTGTTTTAGCAGACAGCCCATCAGAATGGTTCAAAATGACCGCAGATTTATTGCATGCTAACACTCTTTACAAGAATCTGAACTATTAACGGCCAAAGGAAATTAGTGGTAAATAAGGACCAATGGAATTCAAGATGGGCTGGACTTAGATCTCTTGTAGGTGCAAAGGAACTCAAAACTGATTATGTGCTTGACCCCTCCCTCGGATTTAGCCTGGTCATGTCCTACAATAGCCACTTTGCAAGCTCCATACCTGCCTTCCTAGATCCTCAGACCAGAAAGCAAAGCCAAGGTTTCAGCTTATTCTGAAAAGTCAGCAAGATTTGGCTAATTTGACCTCAGAACTTCCAAAGAATGGGTGCTGTGACAGAAAAGGTTTCCCTCCTGGGTGCCATTGGATGGCATGCCCTTGTGGATGGGAGTTAGAACATGTAGCCTAGGACTCTTGCTTGATTGGCCATTCTTTTCCTTCTTGATTAGTCCCAAATCCTCAAGAGTTCCATGAAAAGCCATTTGAAAGCTATTTTTCTTGATGAGTTTAAAAACTATCTTAACAAGGCGAATGAACTAAAGGCAAGTTAAACTGGTGTTTTAGGTCCTCATTAAAGGCCACAGCATGAAGCCCAAGGTCTGCGTGTGTGAGCCTGAGACACGCTGGTGTACCACAAAACATCTCGTATTTACATTTAATTAGACAAATTATATGCAACCTAGTTGATGCCCTAAGAGTGTAATCAACATTACGGTTAATAAGGAGTCTACAGACGGCAGGGGGAAAAAAAAATGTAAACCCTGTACCAAGAAGAAAATTAACACCAGGAGCCAACCTTAAAAGCTCACATGAAATCTCAATATTGATTTGTTATAGTCTTCTTCCTGAATTTTTTTTAAAAAATATATTATTTATGGTGACTTCCCTCCATTCTGTTTAAGGTTTGCATGACTTGCAAGCCCATCAGACTGAAATATGTTGCGAAGGAAAGTTGTGGTGGTTGCGTTTTTTATTTTCTGTCCAGGGCTTGCTGCCCAGTTAATGCTGACTCATGCAGGTTCAGTGAAATACTGACTGCTTTGGGCAAGCAAACAGAGAAGGCAACAAGCAGTGAAGGAAAAGTCCGGGAGGAAATGTTGAATAAAACTGGTTTGGTAATATGCTATGAACTGCGTACAGAGAGAGCTTTCTCCTTGGATATTTACTAGCTGCCTGTTTATTACCATGCTTATCAGCTAAACAGCCAGCAGACATAATCTGTGCTTCATCTTTCTTTCTTTTTTTTTAGTCGTTTTATTTTAAACAGGAGGCTGCTGACAGGACATAATCCACAGCTTTTTATTACTATTATTATTATTGCAGGGCTTCTGCGTGTGTTATAGCTCAATCCAGCAGATAATTCGGGAACTTTTAAGTCTTCTCCCTGTTGAGCTAGACTGGTGGGGTCTTGGCTGACTTCTCAAAAAAACCAACAACCCAAGACTGCTTAAAGTAAACAAATGATTTGTTCACGTCAGAAGCATGTTGCTGCTCAACCCAGATAGGTTTTTGATAAACTTGCATGAATTTTCACATTTTATTTTATTTATTTATTTATTTCAAAAATTTCTATGCCGCCCCCCTCCCAAGGGACTCAGGGTGGTGCACAGCCATTTAAAAATACATAAAAAAGTTAAAATATAATTAAAAAAGTTAAATCAATGGCCCAGATTATAAAAGTAAAAATTTAAAAATTTTAAATAAGTCAATTAAAAAACAAATTTAAGACCCCGTTAAGTGTTAGGCCAGACCAGCTTGCTGAAATAAATGGGTTTTTAATGTGCGCCGGAAGGCCTGCATGTCCGTAATGGTCCGAATCTCCGGGGGCAACTCGTTCCATAGGGAGGGTGCAGCCACAGAGAAAGCTCGTATCCTCGGGGCTGTCAGACAACATCGTCCTGACAATGGAACCCTGAGGAAGCCTGCCCTGTGGGAACACACCGGTCGGCTGGAGGCTGACAGTGGCAGCAGGCGGTCCCGTATGAATGTTATGTTTATAAAACTGTTACAAAAATGTGCCTCCAAGTCCGCCCAGCGCCTCATGAATTCTGCATGTATATAGGTGGGAATAAAATGTTTATATCTCAGTTACATTTCCTTGATCTCTGGGGGCTTTTGAAAGCCCAGGATATGTAGAGGTGATGTATATCACACCTGTCCTTAGAACTTTTAGAGAAAATGGAGAGAATGATGGACATAATAGTTAAGCCAACAACAAAGCAAGATTTGCCATGTTCTCCCTTCCTTGTTTCCTATTACTTATTTTCCCTCTTTATGGTGAATTTCTCTGCTCTTTTCCATTGATTCCCCTATTGACAATGGGCTACCAAAGAAAAACAGCTGACAACGCTTTCTCTCCCTCTGGGTTACTCTGTATGCATTGGGATAACTATGTCTTTATAGAAACTTCAAAAGTGATAAGTCATCCACTGTGATAATCCTGTAGTGTGTTGCATGAATGAATCGGAATATATTTTAGCTCCCAAGTAGCTGGAACAACTATTTTCATATTATTCATTCATATTTATTATCACTGTAGGTCATACAATCAGCCAGATGTTTATGTTAGATTTGGCATTGTTATCCACCTATCAAGGCCCTTCCAGCTGTTCCTATCTAGTATAGGCAGATGTTGTGCGATAAAGCTAAAGGTATCATCCCAGGAAGTAAGCAGTTCCCAGTTGGATGACAAATGACAAAATGAGTATTGCTTTGTCGTAGTATCAGTTCCATATCTTTTGAATGTGTTTCAGGTCACACATATGTGCTGTATGAAAGGGACACAGGATGCATTGTGCTGCAGTAACACTCTGTACTGTGTTAGTGTGTAGAACAATGAGAAATGAAGAACTTAAGTGGATGATGCCAATGCTTAGGATGATGCCACCTAGCTAAGAAAATAAATTCAATTCAATCCTTTATTGTTAATGCACAACATGTGTGCAGCGAAATTGAGAAATCTTGGATCAAAAAGTGAAAGTTTATAATAGAATAAATTAGGATTGCAATTTTAAAAAAAAGTTTGTTCCATTGAGGTTCAATGTATTACCATTACATAGATAAAATGGTATGGTATATCAAACTTTTCTAGATCAGAAACAATACTGTATGTAGCTTCTGCTTTTTGCAACCTGTGATCCTTCTTCTTGTGATCCAAGACTAAGAAGGCAGTAGCTGAAGGAGAACTACTGTATATAGAATGAATTTTTGATTTTTTATCTCCATAAAATATAAATATTCTTTTGAGACCCAACCAATGCCTTCAATTTATTAAGATTCATGATCGTTTTATGATGGTTCTTAAAATGCCAAAAACAAACACATCCGTGCTTTCAATCTTTCCATTTTGCTCTTGTTCTGTCATGGCTGGAAATTATGTAATTTGTTTAAAAAGAGGCGTTCCTGCTAACACCAACCTAAAAAAAATTGCTAATTTTAATTAAAAAGTACTACTTTCCAAAGTTCTGTTTGACTGTTCATCCTAATTTTTGAACTTTTAAGGTAAATTTTGAACATAACTTGCAGAAGAGAATATTGATGTTTTAACAAATGTTTGCCAATTTGTACTCTCTAAGAAGGTTTTTTTGCCCAGTGCCATATCAATATCATCATCATCATCTTGTTAGTCTAGGATTGGTTCAGTTTTAATTCAAAGAACCATATTAACTTATGAGGAATTTTAATTTTGTAGTGAAAATCTTTAATGTAATGATCACACATGGCAGAAAGTTTCTCCTGATAAGATCTTTTATTAAGTAAAATATGATTTAACATAAATTAATATATTAGACCCTTATGAAACTAGAAATGAGAAATTTCATATTTTAGAACTGTAGTTATAGCTTAACAATTATATGAACAACTGAAGATGATTTTTCTCCCCCCCCCCCTTTTAAAGGGAAAATGCCTAAACTACACTGAATTATGTTATTCAGTTAAAATAAACAATTACACTGTCCCTACTCCTATATAAAATAAAACCATAAATATTGTTGAGGATCTCTTCCTCCTTAGCTTTTATGGATGAGGCTTATGGTTCAGAGATACAATTTATTTTAGCTACTGAAATAACAATCCTGCATGTATAGGCAGACCCACTGGATTTGCAGATAATGAGTGAAATCTAGATTAGTGTTAGCAAAAGAGGATTGTCTTGTGTTAATAGTACACCAACACTTCCCATCCTAGCCCTCCTGATACTTGAACTGCAGTTCCTAAACTGCAAATTTGAATGAAATGGATGGAATCATAAGAGCTGTTGCTCTGTCAGTGTGTAATGTTCTAAACTGAAGAAAGATACAGTAGATATTTCTAAAAAGCATACAGTATTAGTTGGTCCTTGGTATGATGGGATCTGCCTTTCAGGATAAAAATTTAGTTTGAACATACGGTGTTTACTCCAAATACATTTCAGTCATTTTATTCAGTTCTTTTATTGTGTTTAAAAAGTACAAATAGTTGGTGTATTTTGAAGAGATTTATCCAAGGTTTTGAGGGACTATATCCATCTGGAGAAATAAAAGAATGTTCACATTTTCCAGAGATAATGGAAATCACAAATCACAATGCCTGACATTACAGAGATTACAAATTGTGTCTTGCAATCTGCACATAACCCTCAACATTTCTGTTACAGGCACACCTCCAGTTCTGCCAGTGAAATGTAATCACAAAACTGTTTGTATTTGATGATTTCAAAAATTTATTCAGCATTTTTAACAGTGGAAAAAGGGACAGTTTGCCCTCCAAAATTATCATTCATTTCTAGTTTAATAATCTGCCCCCATAACACACACAAAGAACAATTAATCAGGGCTCTAAGTAGCAACACAAAGAAGCAGAGACTAATCATATAATGATTTCCTGCAGTGTGAACCTGTTTAGTATTAACGTTAGTTTAATATTATATTGTAGTAATTGTAGTAATGTAACAGTATCCAGTTATTCATTTCCAGTTCTTGCAGCAAAGATATGTTCCATAAAAGGAATTGGCCATATCGTTTTTAAGTATGTTGAATGTGAAAATCATTTTGTTTATTTAATTAACTAAAAATGTTGTTGCGCTCTGATGTAAATGTTTTTAAGGCTATCCATTCATCACTTCATATACAGCTGATGGGATTGTTGGAATGACTCTTAATACTTTGGAGTCTCAAGTGGCAACTTTAAGTGACATTTTCTGTTTCTGTTCCTGTGTCCTTTAGCAACTTCCTTGGGGATGCTTGAGATTCATGCTTTTTTAGAATTCATTTAAGCAAAGCTCTTAAGGAAGCATTTGCATTAGGCAATTGCTTTCACTCTTACTGGTTTCAGTAGAATGCAAGCATCTAGGTAAAGTCAACCGTTTACTTAAAGATCAGTATGATCCATGAAGATCAGAAACTCACAGTGGTTGAGAACATCTAGAGTTTTGTTGAACGCATGTTTGTATGCAAAGCAGCCTATCACGCATTAACCTATACCACTTTTAGATAGGTAGCTAGATGATGGATGGATGGACAGAGGGACAGACAGACAGACAGACCCTGCCCCCTTTGTATTCTCAAATAGGTATTTTGAAGCAATATTTTTTTCTCACAAAGCTACCAATTTAGAGGACAGAGATTTATTTGCTGTTGGAGAAAAGTGAAGAGCTGCTCACTCAAGAAGCAGAACTAAATCACTTGCCATGGATTAAAGGGAAGTTGCTGGCAGTCCTTGGCCTGGAGGCTAATGGTTAAAATTGACTGAACGTCATATTTAAATATTCTAATTTTCTTGTATTTGTAGGTGGAGTGTCCATTAGTATACATATTGTCCTCTGTAAAACTTTTGTTCTATTTAACTTAAAGCCTGCTGCTCTAATACTATCGCTTTACATTTGTATAAAGATTTAACTAGTACAACACTTGCCGATATTTTGATCTATTCCATTTTGCACAGTGAAGGTTTTTCATTAGCACAGCATTCATGCATGTTTGATAGTAGCTAACTGATGTAATTAACCAGCATGTCAAAGGCTATTTATTTCTTGCACATGCTACAATCTTTCTGTGGTAAGGAGTGCTTTCTGCTGACATAGTGTGTATGTAAACATGCTAAACTACAAGCCATTGCCCTCACAGTCTGCACTGTACTTGCAAATTACAAGTACTGATTCCATTTAAAGTAAGGTTAAAATAATGAGATTTGCATTAAATTTACCAAAGCACTATGTGAAGATGCAATAAGAGTACAAATTAAAGAGAGATCAGAAAGGAGAGTCATAAGTCAAGGAGAGGAAGAACAAATTGCCTGTTGGATTGTAGGTCAATTAACTGCAGAAATGTATTGCTGTATTTCTGTGCCCTGTGTGCTTTCTTGCTTGTTGCTTTTTTATTTTACTTCTTGAATCAGTTCTCTGACAAACCCGGAGGGACTTAATCCCCTAACTCAATTTGTCCTTCTCTGTGAATACATGCAGAATTAAACCTGCTGATAGCAAATAGTTTTGGTGTGAAATAAATAAATAAATAAAGTTTATTTTCGTCACTCAATTTCCAGCCTCTTTCGGAATCAAGATATTAGTGCATGCTGAAATATGGTTTGCCTTTGGAGCAGGCTTTTCAGGAAGAACCTGCATTATTAAGTAGGATAGCAAAATTATTTTCATTTTGAAAAACCCTATTGCTGAAAACACTATACTATCCCCATACAGCAAACATAGCTTTACCGTTTTAGGATTGTATTTGTATCAGTGCGGAATCATTTTTCATTTAAAGGAAAAGTGGAGATTCAGTCTCCGAATCACATTTGGTAGTTTTTGCAGAGATTTTGTTTATTTTTCTTTATTATGGGTTAGAGACTGTAGCAGTGAGGAAAAGACAAGAGGTAGAGATAGGTAGCAGAGATGAGGATGTTGAGGTTCTCTTTGGAGTGACCAGGATGGACAGGATTAGGAATGAACACATCAGAGGGACAGCTCAGGTTGGCTGTTTTGGGGACAAGGTCAGAGAGGCCAGATTGAGATGGTTTGGACATGTGCAGGATAGTGGCTATGTTGGTAGAAGAATGTTGGAGATGGAGCTGCCAGGCAAGAGGTCAAGAGGAAGGCCAAAGAGGAGATATATGGATGTGCTAAACGAGGACATGAAGTCAATTAGGGTGAGAGTAGAGGATGCTGAGGATAGAGTTAGGTGGAAACAGATGATTCCCTATGGCGACCCCTAACGGGAACAGCTGTAAGAAAAATAAGATTGTAAGTGATGGATGTAGTGGTTGGAAGTCATCCATTTGATGGCATCATGAAAGATCGCTCTCAGGAATATCATGAAATTGGCATAGTGGCCCTTAGAGTTTCAATTTATTGCAAGAAGGCTTCTCATTTATTATTGTAACTGAAGGCAGCAGACATACCCAATGAGTCTTACTCAACCTTATTTTTCCTTCAACAGTCCTGTGGGAGCAAGTTAGACTGAGAGAGAATGAATGGGCCAAGTCACCCAGTTGGCTTTCATGGTATACGATACATTGTCATTTATGATCATTTCAATGCATTCTTTTATTTTTTAGGAAGATACTTAAATTAAATGGTCTAAAGCAGTATTTCTCAATCTGAGAAGCTTTAAGAAGTATAGATTTCAATTTATAGGCCATTGGATAAGGAATCCTGGGAGTTGAAGTCTACATATCTCAAAGTTGCCAAGGTTAAGAAACAGCTATCTACAGTTAAAGGAAAATAATCACCCATTTAAACTTCAACATGTGTTGATAAAAGAAAAAAAAAATTAAGAAAAGAATTGAAGTCCAATTTCCCCAAATTGTTATATCTGTATTTGAGACATTACAAACTGTGTGCTATATTACATCTCAACTCTGCATCTTTAAGATGTATACGCTTTAATTCCCAGAATTCCCCAGCCAGCATGCTGGAAAAGTACACATCTTAAAGTTGTTGAAGTTGACAGACAATATGCTAACAGACGTGCAAAAGAAGCATACAGATTTCCTTTGCTTTTTTAAGTCTAAAGGATTCAACCAGAATTAAGCTTAACTTGAAGCACAGTCAGTTAACACATGGACTTGCTTAATATATCAACCCTGAAGCTGTCCAGACCAAAGCCATTTTATCGGCTTCAGTGTTGCCACACTGGAGTTGAGGGTTAAGGAGGGGGAATCTGAGATAGAAGGATTTTTGTAGACAAAATATTTTCTCCTGGGAACTAAGGATATTCTCACACCTAGTCAGAAGAAGGTGGAGTGATGCCACCCAATTGGAGTACTACAAGATGATTGGACCATGTGATTGATTGTTTTGAGAAAATAGAAAAACTTTAACTTTTAATGGGGTGAAAACCGTGGGAGAAATTTCAGAGTCGGTTTTCACTAGATACAGTATGTGTCAATATGATATTTCCAATAAAAATAATCTTTGAGGCACTCAAGTGCCAAAGAGTCTTGCTTGCAATGGATTTATTCCTTGGAACCCTGACATAATATCCTGAAAAATACAGTGCAAATATGTTATCAGTATTTAACTTCTTTTCTGAATGAAAATGAGTCCTGGCAATAGATGCTGGATTATTGATCATGAAGAGTTCTGATCTGGAGCATTGCTTTTAACACCATACACAGAAACATTTTGTTCCCTAGTAGAGCTTTCAGATAAGGCCATTGGTACTGCTCTGTTCTCATACAGCCACACAATTTGTCTTAATTTTTGTGGTATTGTCTAAGCAAGGGTTAGTTTACAGGAGGCCACCGCATAGGGTCTTATGAAGACCAGCAAGCGTCTTCATGTGGTCAGGTTGGCAATAAGATGACTTAATAATCTGTGTGCCCATTTTAAAGAGGTTTGGCTGCTTACCATCCAGCCTGCCCTCAGGCATGATTTACTTAACCATATGCTGCCATAGAAGCAGCTGGATTTGATTGCATCTACCAAACTCTGAGGTTTATCCTCCAAACAGCTCATGGCTGCCACTTGACTTGGCTGTATGCCCCTGAAATCATTTGTGTTTTAAAAGAGGACAGTAAAAACTTTTAACATGGATCTAGATGTTGACAATCCAAAATGATGAATTGATCCTCCGAGGGTCTATAAGCAATTTGCTGAAGCATCAGTAATAAAACTCTTAACGTTATCCACTGCTTACTTGCTGATATTGTGTGTTGTTGAATATGCATTGCATATATATATAGTTTCATTGCCTCTCAAGACGCAACTGATTTGGCTATTACTGACCATTGTGTTGTAACTGATTTAGCTGCACTGTTTTAAGCTTTAACTACTGATTCTTTTATTGTATTTTACTAATTTCTTTTTTCCTTATATTTTGAATGGTGAAACTTAGGGTTGCATTCTGTTTTAATATAAGCTAGGATTGCCTGAAGCCAAATAGTGTTTCATCAGCTAAAATCATATGGCAGAATGACTTGAAGCATAATGTACATCAAGGATGTGTCTCTGGATTTTAACAGATATCTTGCTTATTTCTGAAGTAATAAATACCAATAAAGTTACCTAGAAGCACCGTAACATCTCTTTAAATTTGGGAATATGTTAGAGACATGGGAAGGTCAACTTCAAGGGCAATCAAGATTTGTTGCATTCATGATATTGCCTTATTCACCATGATAAAATAATTTTTATCCTTTTAATAATGGAATTATCAGATTAGCAAGGAATGTATTCACTTTTTTAAAAAAATAAGCACATTCTGTTATTGAGCTAAAAGTCTTCAATGGTATGTATTGTGATGGGCCAACATCCAGGGAGATTCTTAAAACTTGCATTGCCTTTACCTTCAGAAGAAAAAGATAATATATTTTTTTGTTCCTACCTCTTGTTCCTACCATAATTTATAATGTGAATAACTGTTCTCTCTTGTTTGAGATTTGTGTATTTTTTTTAACTTGCTCTTTTATTTTGCATGTTTCTTGACATGGCATTTCATCTTCAAGGCTTTATAATACTGAGTAGATATTTGTGTGAAAGGTGGGAGGTCTTAATGATGCAAAACATTCTTTTCTTGGACTAACACAAGGCTCATTTTGGAGACATTCTTCTTTCGCTAAAGGACTATCCAGTTCTGTCTTTGCCTTGGATTCTTTGAGAGGAAGAACACAATAATTGAGGAAGGTCTTTGGTTTGAGAAGGCTGAAAGTTTTATTAGTGTTGACAGTGTGTGAACTTGACATCTTTGTAATAACAAGGTTTAAATTTTTGAATTATTCATGCCTTGCTTTGAATGTGGGCTTACTCTGTAAGTAGCTGTAGTTGAGAATACTTGGGAAGATATTAATTAAGTAAACAACAATGTTCTAAAAGATCGTATGAGTTTTCTTTTCTCCTGTGGTTTCAATATAATAACAGGAAACTAGATATATTGCATATTTAATTCATAAATGAATTTTCAGAAGCTGAGAAGGAAACTTAGATATTCAGATATATTCAGATATTCTCTGTCAATGCACGTACTTTTGTTTGAGTCTTACCCACCTCTATTGTGAAAATAGAGAAAAATGATTTAGATATAGTACAAAATTAATCTAAAAATTAAAAAAGTATTTCAGAATGTAGCTACATTTTCAGTCCTGCTGAGTCATGGTTCAACACGATAGTCATAAACAAGATTCAGCCCTAACCAGCATGAGCAATTGGTAGAGAATTTAGAAAATTTGGTAATTTAGTTGGTCATAACTGTCCTTGTCATTCAAATGGGAAACTTGTAGGTATCATTATTACAGAATTCTATATTTTTTCTTAGGTGATGAAAGATGAAAGGGGACCACAGAAGCCTAGCTATTATCCTAGATCATGTATGTCATGTTAAAAGATGGTTCATTGTGATCCATGAAATCAGCCTAAATGAACCAGACTATTGAAGTAAGATTTATAGATAACAGTAATACTATAATATAAGTATCAAAGTAAACTCTGGGGTTAAAGTTTACAATGAAATTGCTTGTTAAAATATTAGCTCTAAAGAGGTGATTTATGCACATTTAGAAAGTATTCATTGAGGTCTGTACCATATGTTTTAGAGTAGAATGAATACATACATACATACATACATACATAGATTTAAACATTTACATTTAATGTGATATTTTAAAGGGATGGCTTCTTTAAAGCTAAGAAGAACTGCCTGATGCATAGAGGAGTCTGCTGAAGGAAGGCAAGATACAAAACCCAACTATAATATTTTATTAGCTGATATCTTCCTTTGCTTTAGTATGAAATAAATGTTCTACCATAGTATTGATAGCACTGTTGATGTAAAAGCATTTCCCTATCTGGCTATTAAAAGCCTCCTAAGTAATTTTTGCAGGTCATTTGAAATGAAGGAGGAGGAAGAGGAGGAAGAAGAAGGAGAAGAAGACTTCATACAAAGTAGATTTCAGTCTTATCTCTTTAAATTTACACTGGACAATCCCTCTAAATGTCATCAAAGTTTTCCTTTCCTGTTCAGGTCTGCTTCATTCTTTCCCAAATGTATTTGTTTGAAGTGACTCCTGTGCAAGTGTGCACAAAGTTAATGCCATTTGTCTAGCTTTGACACATGGTTTACTTTACCATGTATTGAAAATGGAATTAACACCATTACCAGGGAGGTCTGTGCTACAAAGGTCAGTGAAAGTGCAGTGCACAGAGTTCTGTAGTAAAAATACACAGCACAAAATATTGTTCTTGTTATTTCCAAAGCTCATGATAAGACAGTTGAGGAGGCATGAATTATGGTTGTGCAATAAACTATAATGCCTGAACCTCTGTGTTTGAATTGTACTATGCACATAGATATTTATTTATTTATTTATTTATTTTATTAAATTTATATACCACCCCATCTCCGCAAGGACTCGGGGCGGTTCACAGCAAATA
>JAEANM010007880.1:0-17405 GCA_017656035.1 Myanophis thanlyinensis | reverse complement strand
TCCCTTCCTACCTAACTTACCCGCAGTTGCGTAAGCATTTCACTGCATATCGTACCATGTATGACTGTGTATGTGACGAATAAATTTGAAATTGAAATTGAAATTGAATAACTGAGACCACCCAACAGAGAGAGTACATTTGAAGTCTCTCTCCTTGACTAAATACAATCTGAGATGAGTTTGCGCTTTGGACTAGATGTATACCCAAATTCTTCTCTTCTGACAAAAAACATTAGGACTGTGTATGTGTGTGTGTCTATGTGCCAGTGAGTGACATTTACTCCTTGATGCATTATATCATTTGCATACATTTTGATTTCTTCAACAGGAAAGGGGTTTCTGTTGAACACTGAAGTCTGTTTTGTATTTTTTCCCCTAAGTGTTTCATAATAAAAAAAATAGTAGGAATCCAATATAAATTAAATATCAGGATTATATAGGAGAAGAATTGCTATTTTCCTGATTTGGGTTACTAATTCTGTATGTTTGACATTTTTTTTCTGTTATGGAGACATTTAATTTTAGTCTAGAATGCTTCTGAACTATGAATGAATGAGATGTTTGAACTGGTATGCAGTTATTTTCTGTCAATTATCACTCTATCTGGTCTTTCATCTCATATGAATTATTTTTAGCTGCTTGAGCAATGTCCATTTGCATTGTACAATGAACTGCATATAATTATATAATTTTGCCTGAAGAGGCTCCAGTGTGTTTATAATGTATTATACACCTAAAAGAACAAGCAACACACTGCTCATTATGTCCTGTCCTTAAGAAATCCTGTCTTGATTGATGGGATTTTTAACTTCAGAATTTGTTATGCATTTTTCAAGGAAGAAAATTAATAGTTATTTTTGTTCCACTGCTTATGGTAAGGCTACTTTAATTGGCTATACCATTTTTAAGGTGAAAATAAAAATGATAAAATCTCTCAGCCTGTTTATTATTTAACTTTGTATTGTGAAAGAGCACTTTGATAAATTCTAGATCTGTGTATTATGAATGACAGTTCAAAACACTGGAAGAGATGAACACACATACCTCTGCGATTATTAAGAGTTGTATTTTGCTTTTTGGTAGGAAGGTCAAGTGGCTTACAGTATGTTCCCTTCTCCAGAGGATAGACTTTTCTTGGTTCTACTGCACGGTGGCATCCTTAGCAAACAGGAAAAGCAGGATTATAACCTGCTGGGGTGGGGGGAGGCTTAAAATCTTGCACTGATGTTATTTCCTGGGTATTTCCATCCACTTACTTAGAGAACTTAAAAGCAAAACATCGTAACTGCTTTGCTAGGGGTCTATCTAGGAGATGGGACTGATGTTTTCATTGGTGTGTGTCCTAGATTAAATCAATAAGAGAACTATACCCAACTGAATTCCAAGTTTCTATCCATCTATTTATTAAAGGGAAAAAATGCTAAAAATTCCAAAGATGGCATTGAAATTATATTTTTGGTTGTATGCACAAAAGAAATTTAAACTGGATCTTACTGAAATGGTTTATTTAAGCCTCAAGTGATAGTGTCATAATGCATTGTTTGGATCACATGTTAAAGGAATAATAATAATAATAATAATACTAAGAATAATAATAATAATAGCTGATAGGATTGGGATGTAGCAAAGCTGAGGATGGCAGAACAAAGTATACTGTTTCATATACTAATGAAACAGAACTAAACTAAAATTAGTAAAGGAGTTACTGTATATGGTCAAAAATGTTCTTGTCACGTGTTAGAGAAAAAAACATTATATTTTAAGGAGATTGGTAATGCAGTAAGGAACATTAATTCCTAGCATCAGAAAACACATAAACCAACTGGACAAAGGATAAGCAAGCAGATTCCTGTGCTAAGAAAGATTAGGAAGCAAATTCTTTTTCTAAGTTAATTAGAGGCCTGGAAAAAAGTGTTAGGGTGGCTAATCATTTCTGGAAAAAAAAAAACCAACTCCACTACAACTGTAATCCATATGTGTGTCAGTAAAATAGTCAATGTTACTGACACCCTTGTTTAATCTATAATCTTAAACAGTATCCTGTGGGAAGATACACAGAAAGAAAATACTTGCATACTACTTTTGTATGTATATCCTTATAATATTCCTTTAGGAAGTAAGCATTGTTATGGATAGCTCAGAAAAGGATAAGAAATATTAAGTGAAGAAAATAAGGCACGGATTAAGAAGAAATAACAAAGACATCTAGTTTACTCTGGCACCACTGGCTATATCTTCCCATACTTTTCTATCCTTGCAAACCAGAAATAATAGTTTCTGTACAGTATAACTTTCAGTCATTCAGTCTATTTTCCCTATCAGACACCATAGAAGATGAGCTGATAATAATGACTCCCAGTGACAATAATTCTTGTTGCATCATACAGTCTAACATCTGCTGCAAATCATTTAGGTTCTCATCTAATAATATTTCCTAAAAACAATATTTTCTAAAAATATGTGCATTCAAAGAAACAGTACTGACATCTTCCATAGGACTTCAAGGAATTTAGTTTTGAGTTTGAATGCTGTCAGAATAAAGGGCAAAATGTAAAAGTTAATTTTAAAAGTGCTCATTATGAAATTGTGTTGAAAGTAGCAACTAGAATAATGGATTGTTAAGGACTTGTTTTGCTTTGGCTTGGACTTTGCCAGACCTCAAGGGTAGAGGCGGTTTTCTCTTCCCCTTGTTGATTCTAGCCATCATTCTGTGCCTCCATTTTGAATATCTTAGTATTTTGTATGTTATACTCAGTTGATATCAGATTGTTAACCAGTGCAGTCTGTCTCCATTCTTTTTATTTCCATATAAGCTAATCAATAACTTTATATCTTTCAGCATCTTTGCCTTGTAGGGAACAATTGAATCACACTGTTAAAATAACACACAATATATTCTAACATTCTAAGTTCAGTATATATAGATAATACGAACAAGCTGATTCATGTCTTTTCATTGCCTGGCATTTTTTGTGCTCCAAACAAGATCATTTTTACAAGACCTTGGAAAATTTTGGTAATTTTAAAGCGCTGCATAGCTGGAAGCAACGGCAGCATTATAGAGATGCATACATATTTATGTATGCATGCATACTACATTACTACATACAGTCATGATTTTCATTTTCATTTGTGTAAGACTAGAATTCTAGGGCTAGAATAAAAAGGAATTCAACCATTTCCATAAATTGCTAACTATAGAAGATTCTAATTACTGACACATATTTTTATTTGTTCATAATATAGTATACAGATACCCACCAAATTCTTGTTAAGGCCTTTTCATAGTTCACCATCTTGTGAGTCACTATCAGGAGTAAAACATTATTTTACTTGCAAAATTTTATTTTGGGAATGGCTTTTTCAAATATGTTGATATGGTAAAGTGGTAAAGTTAACCTTCACAAATGATCTGCATACATTTATTTGGTATTATGTGATGCATATTGATTGCTTTGGTGTTCTTTTTCCTGATATCCAATGGTTTCCTTGTTTTATAATTGTGTGATTTTCTAATATTGTTAAGATTTTTTATTATTGACCTGGATATTTTTGTAGAAAAATGAGTCATACATTCTTAAATAATATCATATAACATTGCTTTATATATTCCTAGAGAAGGTTACAAATTAGTTTTTTATATTCTAACATACACTGAGAGTCATAATACATAGAGTCAAGGAACTAGGTTCTAAATATTCAATGTAGTACATCAAAACTTTCATTGATTTTGCTAATGGCTGTAAATTGGTTAGATGTACAAGAATCTTTGAAGTTCTAGCTGGTGGAGGCATAAATCTCATCTTTCTGTGGAAATGGATCCAATTAAATCATTAGTGTCAAGCAATCACAATTGGCTATCTTTCTAGTTTGTGACTTTTCTATTCTGATGTCTCAGCCAATCAATATACAGAAGCTCTAATCATATGCAAAAAAACCCGATGCACCTAAGTTTTGGCTGCTGGCCTTGGGTGAGCTATTTAACTTCCTTGGATTTTTGAGCAGTTGCTGGAGTGAAGTATCAATCTGCTCAGCATCCAGATGCAAAAATTGCTTTTTTAACACAATTGGAATTATCACATGGAATTCAGAAAAGCAAACAGTAATGTTGAATATAAAATAGGTCCCCCCCCCAAATATCTAAGCCATTTGGTATTTGAAGCAATGAAAGATAGTAATTATTTTGGGTTTCTCCCAATTACTTCCATTCATGATTTTCCAATAAGAAAGAAACATATGTTCAACAAAGCAGACACACCACACAGAAGCAAATGCACAAAACATACAAATGATAGTAGCAGATAGGAAGAACCAAGAGTGGCTTCTGACCCTTGAAAAGTTCATGTAATCCCTGCCTGTCTCTTGCGGTTTCAGCTTTTTCTTCATGCTAATACTGTATGTCATAGAATATGCCATGCAATTTTGTTGCACTTCCAAATCAGACTTTGTAAGTTGGAATTATTAGGAATTGTTTAGAGTATAACGGCGGTTCTAGAATGACTGACTAAAACTAGGTTCTTTACACATAATAATCAATTCTATTTATGGTTCAATTCCCGCATCATTTATATTGTCTGGTATAGGTTTCTTGAATATCATATGGGCCAAGTTTGCTCATCATAGTCCCCTGTGGAGCATATTTGCTTACTGGTTTTGAATGGGTAATAAATAAGTGATGTGTTAAGCAAGCTGTTGGACTAGATGAGTTATTTGCTTTGGCGATCTAGTTCTGTCTAAAGCACAGAGATGAAATAAAATGAAACTCGCTCTCTGATTGTCAGACACCAAAATTCCTATTGAAGTTCTGTATGTCTTGATGATCTGTCCCATCTTTCTAAAGTCATGGTAACACATTAGGGTTCCTAAGCATTACTCTCTTGGGTACTGACCTGATTACACTTAGATTGATGGTGCTTAAGCTATCTTACAGCATCCTCTGCCTTTTTTAAAACATGATGTAACATGTGATAGCACTTGCCACGATGGGAGTATGTTCTTGCTGCTAAACTCACGTTGTCACTCGCAGCAAGAGAGGTTTAATGATACTACTTGTCACCACTTTATTACCAAGATTTAAAACTGTGAAGATCCTGACCACGGAGAAGACAAGAAGGTAGAGTAATCAAATATATATAAAGCCATTTTTTTTAAAAAATCAAATCTTTCTGTCCCTTGCTCAGTAGAGAAGCTCTAGTGGGAGATTTCCCCAGAACTATTGTACGCTCATACTTCTGTATGTAGCATTCTTCTTTTAGGAGCTCTGGAGGCAAATTAGCTTAGGAGAGTTTTTACAAGGTAAGAGTTTTGCCCCTGTAGATCTTCCTTTTGTGGACAATAATCTAGCTTTTGGAGAGCAGCCACTATGTGATTTATTGTCTTTTAATGTAAGGGTGCTATAATTAGGGCAGGTATCCCTCTGTTCTTATAAGATTTAGAGCAGGCTGTGTGATTCACTTGCTCCGCAGCTCTGGCAGAGCTGCTTTCAGTGTGAGGGTGACAGCATCTTCCTCCGGAGTGAGGGAAGGAATGCCATTCCCTGTTTTTCTATGAAGCCTATCCAAGAGGAGAACTATTATGATGATGTCAGAGCAGGCTTCCCGGAGGAATTGTGCTTCATCTCTGCAGCTCTACCTCGTCAATTAATCAACGTTTGCTGGTATGTAGTTCTCCACTTCGAAGCAGGCATCTCTCCCTGATCAACAACTTCTCTCTTTCTGGAACTGCTGAACAAATCCAGCCTTTTAAGATGCAGGCAGGCTTTGCTTTTTGTATGTATTTGGCTCTCTAGAAGAAGGAATACTTTTAGCATGATGCTTATTGCCTATGCCTTTGAGTCTGTCCCTCGGAAAAGCTGTTTTGGAAGCGAGCATGCTCAGAAAGCTGGCAAATCATTGTCCAGCGACCGGGAGAAAATGCTGGGTGCTCTTCATTTATAATGCAAATTCTGAGGTGCCTTCAGAAGTGTGGCAAACTTAAAATGATGGCGGTGGTGAGAACATCACTGCAGAAAGTTGTGGTATTGCTACATCGTTTGCAGAGAATGGCAGTTTCATCACCACGTTATCAAAAGCTTTGCAAGGTGAGTCAAAACTAAAACGGACTCTTAATTCCATTACAATACATTGTTTTGATAGAAGTATATTTTTAGAAACAGGTCTAATGCCAGTCATTAGAAATACGTTTTTGTATATACTTACTCCAATTATAGAGCTGCATAGCTAGTTTCTTACTTTTGTTTTTTCAGTCATAAGTAGGTAGGTATTGTTGGAAGTTATCTGTTGTGCAAAGTTAACTTAAATGCTTAGTCTAGTCTAACCATTCTTTTTCATAGTGAATAATACGTTGTGGAAGTTTATGCCCTAGAAAGGAGTATCTGCCATTTGCAGATTTACAACTAAATCTTCATTTATCATAAGCTTTTTCTATTAGCAATTTTACCCTTTTCCTGTTTGAATTTTCTATTAAAAAGTTACAGATAAGGCATAACTTGTCATGCCAAAGATACCAATGGTGACCAAGAGCTTTTGACAGTAACTTTTATTGCTCTTAACAGAATTTTTATTTTGCTTTTTTGGAGTGTTAAAATTTTTTGGAGTTTGCTGCTTCACAAACTCCACTATTGTGGGACTTTGTTTTTGTAGAAGTGATTTTTGGAATGTGGAAAACTAATTTAGAGATCTGCAATGATATCATTAAGTTCATTAACTTCAAATTTTAAATTGTGCACTAAAAGTCATGTTTAAACCAGAATTGGATTGGGAGAGCAGGTCAACAAGGTGCTTCTGGAAGGTTATTGGAAAATTAAAGTAGTCTTTTTAAAAACTAAACAAAAGAAAACTTTGGACCATTATTGGAACAAACATGACTTAATTATAAATATCAAGAGTAGAAACACATTTGATTGTGTGGGATAGAACTTGTGAAATTCTTATTTTTGGATTTAATCTTTACTAGCGTCTTCAGTGTGAAACAATGATTTATTGTGAATAATGATTTTCTATCACTACATATGTATGAACAGAATGGAAATGTTTTAGAATCTTGGATGATAGCCACTTTTATTTTCATTACTTCTAGGACATATGTCAGAAGCCATGCAGTAAATCAGACAATTCTATTACAGATGCAACTTTTCAAGAATGATTGTTTGGCATTTTTACACTTTTCAATTACAAAAACAATTGTGATTTGAAACTGCCAACTCTCTTGGGCAAAGATCTTATTTGCACAGAAATAGTGTGTAAACATATAGTATAGCTTTGTCAAGTCCTACAAATTAAGTAAAAAGTTGTTGCTGTGAACATGTACAAATTTAACATAGTTTTTCCTTATATAAAGACATTACTTTTTCATCCTAAGGAGGAAAGTTAATTCAGAATATTTTATTTTTGGAAATGGAATGCTGTGGAAGCTCACAGTGAAATATATCACTTGCTAATGGAAAATTTAAAGCTTGTAGATTGGAAATGGAATTCCACTTGTGTTTGTCACATAGAAATGTATACAGTATGGAGCTGTTAATTGGATATATAAATCTTGTTAGAAATTATTAGTTTCTAAGAGAGAAAGAGTAGTACTTTAACTTGCATAAGGTTGTTTTCATTTGGCCTTTAAAAGTATTTTAAGTTGCTTGTAAATTTCACTCTAGTGCTATTGAGTAAATAGGTTGCAATCCTCCACCAGGTGTCAGTATAATGCAATAATAGATAATTATATTCATCACTTAATGGTCTAACAAAATACTCCAAAAGAATGCAGTGTGGATTGCAAATGTAAAACTATCATAAAAGAAGTAATGAACTGAAACCATCCTTGTGCTCATTTTATTACTACTAGATTGTAAAAAATCAAAACGAAACAAAATGAAAACCTGAAATGCAGCCCATCAAACATATGCATCAAAAATGCTCTTTATTATGGTCCTTATTTTCAACTCTGTACTTCAGTGTGTTTTGAGTATTGTTTTGTACTAATACTGTCTTCATTAGTAAGTAGTAAGACTTTTAATGGGTTGGTGTGCAAAACGAGAGGGCTTGGGATTTAAATTTATTTTAAAATTGTACATTTAAACTGTAATGCAACCTTAGGAATAAGGCTGAAAGAAACTGCTGATAAATTTGCATATTAAATATAAAATATTAGAAGTCTAATATAGTTCATAAGTAAGTTTTAAAAAATTAAATTGTCTCTTATGTAATGGTTGAATAAAATTGATCTGATAAATATATTTTCTAGATTAGGTCTAATGATATGACTCTAAAAATGAGCCTGTACAGAAAGTAAACTTTTGTGAGGATGAATTCTTTTCTTCTAAGAAATAGGAGGAACATTTTTACAGACTACTCTGTTTTGTAACATTCCAACCCATTACTTTCCATGCTCTTCTAGAAGGTTATTCAATATGTGAGAGAGTTGGATATAATCCATCATCAGTATTGACATGAAAAAGTTTCTAGACAATGAAGAAGGGAAACCACATTTATTTGGCTGTGGTGTTCCCATCAGCTTTTATAGATATAAATGTATGAGATCTCTTTAGAGGAAGTATAATGTTCTTCTCCATATCCTAGTTTACCACTTTCTGTGGCAATCTGACAATTTTTCAAGGACCAAACAATTCTCCCTTGCTGGTTGGAGCTGAGATGATCAGTATGTATAGGCAAGAAACACTAGTTTCCTTGTTACAGCTCACTGTAGAATATTAAAGCAATGGGCTTCAGGAATAATCAAGATAAAAAGGCTTCCTTTACTTCCTTCTCTTTAATAACAACTTTCCAACAAATGTGGAGGGGTTCCCCTTATAAATCAAAGTTCTGCAACTTTTCAAAGTTGGAATCCTGATCTGATTTTAGAATACCACAGATTATTCTGTTATCCAAAACTGCAAATGTTATAAAATATAACAATATTAGGAAAAGCATACAAGACAAACGGAAGGAACAGAAAATATATTTATAACGTATGTATAAGGGAATATATGAAATCCTAGTTTAGTATGATATAGATGCTGATTCATGCAAGATATCTTTTTGTTGTGAAGATAAAGGACAAACCAACACCAAGCTTGCTCTTCAGCCAGTCTTTCACCATTTTCCCAACACTTCTAAAGTAAACATGTTAAAACAATTTCAGTTCGTTGTGATAAGGTATCATTACCTTATGCTCAGTCTATTGTAACTCCCTACATAGATTGGTAGTAGAATATGTAGCAATCTGAAATTTTTAAAATTAGTTTTATGCATATGTTATATTCCTTATAGGATGCATACATGTTCAATTTAGAATTTTTACTCATGATAGTTTTTTTATGAGTGGGAGTATTGCTATCCAGTTCAAGATCCAATATCTCACTGAAGTCTTCCCCATAATGATAGAATTGTGAGAAATATCTAAATAATAACACTCAGGAAACATGGTGGGGAAATCAAAATTAAATCCATAAATATTAGTTACAACAATTATATCTGAGACTTTAATTAAAATTACATTTTAATTTAAAAATCTATTCTTATCTGTTACAGAATGTTGAACCTAAAAAGTATTTATGGTAAAGATAGAAAGCCCTTTTCACTCTAGTTGAAACACTCATCAAATGAATCTATCCAATCCAGTCTATGGACCAATAGTATATATAATCTTCCATTTAAATGCATCACTAATAAAAAGCAACATTTGTTTTTAAAGGGTGGAGAACAATTAAATCTATATATCGATTCCTGTATTATACTAACCATATAAACACTTAAGATCATTTAAACTCATTATTTCGGTAGATACACACATAGAACTTTTGAAAAGATACAATCAAGTTAATTAAAGATAGGAAAGCAAGCTATTGGTTGTCTGGTGGTATAGTTTCTGGAAGTAATACAGAAATATTTCCCATTTCTCCAAATCAAAGGAGAGAGAACCCTGTTTTGAAGATCTGAATCTCATTTAGATTCTACATGGCACAGAATCAATTATATAGTAGTTCAACAGAAATTCCTTCAGGCAGACACAATAAAAATTATTGATCATATGGTGAATCTCTGGTCTGGCCATTTTTTCCCTTTAAATGTAGAGGAAAAGGAGACCTATTTAAAAACAATAACTGGTTTTGGCAATTTCACTACATACTTTGTCTTTTGACTGAAAAAGGTATATTCCTCTTCCAGGAATTTTGCTCCCCAAGAATCTGATTCTTACATTTTGTAGTTTGCCTTCCCTGATTTGCATTTTTTTAAAAATAAAATTCGGTAGTATTTGATTTCAGGTTCTTGGTTTGATAGTTTCAATGTTTTTCTTCAAATAAAACCTAATTGAAAAAGAAAAATATGATGTGTTCCTGGTATATGACACACACACACACACAATATTCTAGTTTGGCTTCTAATGGTTAGCTCAGACTTTGAAATACAGGTCACGCTTTCATATCACTTGTTAAGCAATCAATACTTTTAATTCTAAATGTGCACAAGAACGCAATTTAATTATCTTGAACAAAGCTTAAGCTATAATTCTACTAGTTTCCCTAAATCTTTAATAGTGTGAAAACTGATGAGATAGAAAATTCAGTGTCATTTTCCTTAGTAGTTTAAATGTAATACCAGACTAGCACATAGTAATATGCCTCTGAAAACCTGGAACGGGTTGGCAGTTTACAAACCTGTACAATCCAGAACATCTGCATATTCATTATTTGTCAGGAAAACAGGTAACTTTATTTACCGCACCAATACTAGGTAGAACAGCGTTTCTCAGTTTTACTGGTTAGGAAATTCTGGGATTTGAAGTTCCCACATCTTAAAGTTGTTTAAGTTGAGGAATACTTAGGTAGAAAATTCAGGAATTCACACCCTCCTAACAAATTTACCAATAAATTGGATGCTGAAATAAATCTAGTTTTCTATAACTTTTCCTTTCATGCTCCTGTCTCCTAATTAATCTGATTAATAAGGCAACACGTCATACATATTATCCACAAAAATTGTTTCAGATTGGATGTTGCCAGAGGTATTGAGTTTTGTCTTGTTTGGTACCAGTTAGCGTCCAACTTCTTAGTCATGACTCAATAGTAGATCACAGCTTTACACAGTAAATCTCTGATTCTATGCTAAGGTTCAATTAAAGCCTCACGGATAAAAACTTGTTAAGAAATTTGATTGTAGTAGGAGGGCTTACATGGTAGGATATACACCAAATATGGTGGAAGGGAGAACCTTGAAGTATATAAACCTTGCATACCTGAGAGCCAAAGGGTGATCTCATGATGGTCTGAAAGCATATGTGGATTGTGAGTATGGAGCTGATCTGTTCACAGATACTGGAAAATGTAATGAGAATGGTAAATCATGCAGAAACTTCTATGGGTGACAAATGATGATTTGTAGAAGTTCTGTGCACTTTGTCATGGCCCCAGAGTGTAAGAGTGAACTACAAATCGTCTTAACCTTTATAGGGAGAGAATAGTAAGTACTTATGTGCAAAGCATGATTTTATAAAATTGCCATGCGAGAATCTGCTAAAGCTTGCGGATATATTTCAGTGCCAAACTGGGTCTGCAGATTAACTGAAAAAAAGAAGACTAACTATTGACATGTAGTCCATATGTGTGGACCTTGGTTAATTTCTGGTTGTTCCAGTATGGATGCCTTTTAGAGAGGACACAGAATTTTTAATTCGAAGACCGGAGTTGCCAGAGCAAGAGATTGAAGCCAGGTGATCTGTGCAGGTGCCTAGCACATCTAGGGGTCAAGCTGCCAGGGAGCATTGTAAATGATGTCCACATGACTGCAACTGACTGTAGTAGAGGAGCAGCACTGAAGTGGCCACAAGTTTGACAAATTTCAGTCCCATTTGAGTGATAGAGCCTGGATTTTGGACACATTTGTTAAATTTACCCTATTTGAGGTATGTTGATTTCAAAATTGCCCTTTCGTGCACCTTTTTGTTCAATTGAAGGTTACAAACAATCCAACAGACGTGAGAGTTTTAATAGTATGTTCAGTAGATAAGAACTGTAAATGAAATCATTGATTGCCTTCTGTCAGGTGAAGGTCCTGGTGTCTATTATGCCCCCGCTGATGCAAGTCCATTAGGTTTTTTTTTAATTCCTGCCTTTCTTTTTTTCTGACTGTTTTTGATTAACATACTGTTAAATTTATATTACTGTTCATGCAAGATAACAAACTTTTGGAAAACTTGTTTGTTTAATGACTGTGTAGGTAGTTTAAGAAATAGAGACATTTCTATTGTGACAGCATTTCCAAAGTTGTCTATGCAGTTTTTAGAATTTAGATACCTTATTTTTGTAGCTTGCCTATGTTATACAGTATTTATTAAAAATGCATTTTCTTGTTTAAAAAAATAAAATAAAAGGGGATTCCTGTTTTGGCTCTAGTTTCCTATATTAAGATTTGGCTGCAGGCGAAGTAGATATTGGTTTTATTTTTGCTGGCCTTTTAATTTAATGACCAAGCCTTAGTTTAACGAGAATGTTCAATAGTGTAAAGGAAAGGAATTTATTTCATTTTCTCTTTCTCCTGAAGGTATGGTGGCTCAGTGACTTAAAGACACTGCAGAATGTCTGTGCTCTAAGTCCTACCACCATATGAGGGAGTGAGATCTCATCACATGCCCTCAGCTTCTGCCAACCTAGCAGTTCGAAAACATGCTATGTTCAAGTAGATTAATAGGTACCACTTCAGTGGGACAATAATGCCACTTTGTGCTGGAGCTGCCCGAATGTGGTGCCCAAATGCGAGGCAACATTGGTGGAGGGGGAAAAACCTTGGATAATGCTGCAGAATGCTCTTAATCATTCTGAGTGTGGCACTAGCTTGCCCCTTGTTTCTGGATAGGTTGTGAGTGTGCACTGAATGGACTAGCGGTCTTGAGCATTTGTTGCTGGAATTCTAGACAAACGTAGTCAAAATGGTGTTATACATCAAAGAAAAATTACACCATTTCAATTGAGCAAGAAGGATCTAGGCAAATGAGTTCCATATGGACCCCTCCATGGTATGACAAATACATAGAAATATACATTTTTATTAAACGGCATTTTAGACATTTTAGAGATCTAACCTTTCTGATCTTTCAGTGGCCAGTCAGATTGCTCTTGAATATGGCATCAATGGCATCCAGCCATCCACTAGACATTTGTATTGAAAATCATACTGCCTAGCCTCTTGTAGGTAATACACCAATCAGAGGCTTAGTTTTTGTGAACTGGTCTTTTAAAGCCATCTCAGCTGGTGAGCATCAGTATATCTCGTGGTAGCAAATTACATAGTATTAAGTAATGCAGTGTGAAAAATATTTCCTTTCATCTCTTCCGAATTCCCTACTGTTCGGCTTAATCCAATGCCCAAAGTTATATATTACGGTATATGAGAGGGAAAGGGGAAAAATACCCCTCCTGTTCACTTTCTACACAGCATGTGTGCATGCATCTGTTTGTCTGTCTATCTATCTGTATATAAACATATGCATCTATCTACAATTTTATTTTACCTTGTCTTTTTTTTTCTAAATGAAATATCCCAAAGCACAATATTTTCTTTTTTTTTTCTTTGTAGGAAGTTGTTTCAGCTTTTGATTATTTGGTTTCCTTCTGTGTTATCTTTTCCAGGATAATAATTATCCATTTCAAGATCTTGTATTCAAAAAACTACTTAGTATCTTTCTGCCTCCTTTAATGTTATGAGCACACAAGACTACCTCTGGAGTAGAGCTCATACATATAGTTACATATATCTAAATTTGTAAATATATCTATACATATTTATGGTGTGTGAAATACAGATCAAGTGTCTGTAAATATATATATTGTCTCAGCATATATCACACATATACCACACACCTTTTTTTCGTTTTTGTACCTTTAAGCAAAAGCAGTCCTAGTTCTTAGGACATATTATGACAAATGCCCTCAAAATTTAAACAATAAGCTTATTTCATGTTTTGGGGTAATTATTATATGTCTTTTGGAATAGATCAGTGTTTCTCAACCTGGGCAACTTTAAGATGTTTGGACTTCAACTCCCAGAATTCCCCATCCAGCAAAGCTAAGATAATTCCCCAGCTAGATAAAATCCTTGTTCTGCTCTTTGGGTGACCACAATATTATTTTTCCTTCTGTGTCTTTAAATATCCCCTAAATATTAGGAACAGATAATTTCTAAATAAATTCTTAGACTCTATTTTAATTCTAGCTTGAAGCACTTAATGGCAGCATGAAGGGACTTTAATCTGAGATGTAATGCACTATTTAGGAAGCAATCTTATTTTTTTCCATTTCTGCCTTGAGGACAAGTCTTCACAGTAAAATTAATCAAGCATTTCAGACAAATTTTGTTGTATATATAATTTAATGTGTTAACTCTAATTGGTATCTGATAATTTCTTCGGTCTTCATGAGTCTTCCATGGTATAATAAAGGTATAATAAAGAAGTTATCAGTTATAAATATTGAAATATACTTTAAATTTTTATATTTCAAACTCATGGTCTGCAAATAGTTTATTTGGCAAATGTTACTCACTGTAGGAATGGAAACTTAAAGATAAAGTAGAGTTATATTTTCTGATGGCTAAATACACTAATCATCTTCCATTTTTGTCTTACTTTTTAATCCTTTGATCATCCTTATCTTAAAGTGGGATGCTCAGAAGTGGGAGCCCAGAGAAATGGGTCTCACCACAGAAAAGTTTAACAATTACAGTACTCATTGTGATGGAAACTGAACTTTATTGATGCAATCTAAAGCTGCACTTATCTTTTTGCAGCCATTTCATATTGTTAGCTCATTATCGGTTTCTGGCATGTTTCTGAATTACTATTTTCAAGCTGAATAACATTCATTCTACAGCACTGCACTATATTCTTGTACCTTTAGTGGAGAACTTAGCATTTGACTCAGTTAAATTTCAATCAGTTACTTTCAACTCCTTTGTGTAATCTATCAAGATAGTTTTGAATTTTATTTCTCTCTTTCAAAGTATTAGCTATCCAAATGATTTATGTACTGTCTCCAAATTTGATAAGCATGTCCTCTACCTCTTCATTCAAGCCATTAATCAAAATACTGAAGAGTAAAGGTGCCTAGGCAAAGGACATACCACAGTAAAGCATACAACCTGTAATGCTTCAGGCTTCAAAAAAGGAGAGGCAAAAAATAGAAAGTGTAGGTAAATTAACTTCTGTGGATCCTCAGGACATGCCTTAATTCCTGGTTCTGAGAAGCTAACATATTCCAAAATCAAATCAAATCAAGTCAAATCAAACCTTTATTGTCAACACACAACACATGTACAATGAGATTGAATGATCCTCCTGTTCTGTCCGAAACGTCTCAAATACATGGAAGCAGACCTGGCTGTCTGCCACAACTAAGGAGGGAGATAAGCAACTCCCTGGCTGGGAGCCCAGAAAGCTATCTCTATTAAAACAAGGCTTGATAGCAACTCAGGAAATTATCCAAATCTTTCTACACGACTGGCTTAGTAAACTGTTGTTTCCTGCAAACTTCCCCTCCCTTTGCTCCACTTATAAGCTCTCCAGGAGAGGCCAATCATTAGCCACCTGTAATCTATTTTCTTCTCTGACCCTGTTTCTGAAGCTTGTCCTCCTTGCAGCCCTACGCATACGCACGTCAGGGACAGCTTCCCTCTGTTCTTCCTCACTGCTCCCTGATTCAGACGCCACCTGGTAGCCGACAGGCCTCTCTAGTCCCTGCTCTGACTCTGAACACCCTCCAGAGTCTTCCTCAGCCTCCAGGGCAGTCCCATGGCATTCATCACTGTCAGATTCCACCAATAGCTCAGCCGGCTGCTGTGGGGCCACAACACCTTCCTTGGTGCAACCCTCCCCAAAACAGGAAATATATCACAATAACTCATGAATGAAAAAAAAAAATCCCCAAACCCCAAATCATTTTTTGTGCTGTGCTCATTACCCTCTATCTGCAACTGTCAACCCAGCATACCATACTGTAACACAATATGTGAGGACGCTTTCTATCGTAGACCAGTAAAAGGAAGTAATCAGTTGTTGTTGCACCTTTATTTTTCCGCAAGACCCTAAGGACATGGAGTCTCGGTTGAGCCTTCCTGGCCATCTGGATCATGTTATTTTTCCAGGTGAGATCTTGGCTAAGGTGGACTCCTAGGAAATTGAAAGAGGAGGCCCTCTCCACACAGCCCCCCTTGATGTAACGTGGGGCAGGTTCCTCTCTCTTCTTCCAGAAGTCAAGCACCATCTCTTTTGAAAACATACAAATGTGAGTAGAAAAATAGATATACTACTTTGGTGGGAAGAAAACAGCATTCTGTGACATCCATGCTGGCCACATGACAAACAAGGATTTAAATAATGAGTTATAAAACTTGTGTATTATTTAAGACTTAGAGCAATGTCTGGTTTTTCAAATACGGTCTGAAATTCTGTATTGCTTTCTCAAGTAGTTGTAAAGACCTTTGATTCCTTTTAAACATTTTACTCATACCCCAGTTAAATAGAAGAAATGAATTGCTGAAATGAACAAATTGATGAAATGTGATTTTTGCAGTTTTTTAACCTTTGTTTATAGTATAGAAAGGTTCATGTATAAAAAATTATTAAGATAAAGGAATTCCAAGCTCAATGCTGTTTGCCTCTGTCATTAATATTTTATTACTTCAGTATGAGTTGTTTGATTCTGTTGAAAAAGGAAATAAACCGGATTGCCATCATATAATTTGCTTTGTGGCTCTCCAAGTTTTAAGAATTTTACAAGAATATACTAACAAAATGTGACATAGGGTTGGTCAAATTTGTAGGACATAGATACATGGCAGGTTTTTTTCAGTCATGCTCAAACTTGTCACATGTATTTAAATAAATTTTCAGATTGTTATAAACATAATTAATATTATGTTAGTATAGTATAGTTATAATAATATAGCTATGGGGGCCCATCTCACTATAGTGTGCTAGAGATGACATTTTGAGTAAACACATATTTCATGATTGTTTAAATATTTTTACCTTGTCACTGGGAAGTGCTAAAATCAAATTCTTGTTGGATAGCGGGCAGATATTTATTTGGAGCTGTAGATGCTTTGTTTGTGGTATCATACAAGTGGAATTTCAAATAGAATTTCCTCAGCAAAGGAATTTACAATCCAGATTAGATTAGGAATAAAAGATTCCTAATAAAAGATTCCTAATCTTTTATTGGGAATCTTTTAATCTTTTATTTCCTAATTTTTTTTATTAATAAAAGAATCCTAATAGAAATTACAGACTGTTTACCACAATGTGATCAGGAAAGCGTTTTCGCTTCCTGAAGGCAAACACAGAAATAATGAGGAAAAGCTTCTTTCCACAAGCAATACAGACACTTAACCAGGAACTACAAGCACACTCAGGACCACAACCAG
>JAEANM010007879.1:0-17405 GCA_017656035.1 Myanophis thanlyinensis | reverse complement strand
TTAAAATATCAGCAAATTTAATCATTTTATCTTGGTTTTTAATTGTTGTCTTTATGTATTTTATCTGCTGTGAACCGTCCCGAGTCCCTCGGGAGAGGGTGCGGTATATAAATTTAATAAATAAATAAATAAATAAATAATTATTGGAAGTTCTTTATTTCTTTCACTTAGTGTGTTTTTTTGCAAGTGCAAGGTCTGCTTTTTTCAAATCAACTGAATATTGATCCATTGGCTACAACTGAAATTGCATGGCTAGCTTCATGACTACATCAGAACCAAAACTCAGAGTCTCCTGGCTGAATTAAACAAAATTGCATACAGGTAGTCCTTGATTTATGATTGTAATGCAGACTGCCTATTACAGTCACAAGTCATGATAGTTATTAAGTGAGGTGCCCACATAACTATCTTATCTAATGGCCCCAATACCTGCTCTCCTCCTGCCCGCTCCAATTGCAGTTGATAAATAATCACATGGATCATTGGGAGGTCTAGCATAGGACCAGACTTGCACTGCAGCACCTCCCAGCTTACCCATTCTAGCTCACATGTGGCCTGTTCCACTGTATAGGAAGGTTAAAGCAGGGGTGAAATGCAGCCGGATCGTACCGCATTGCCCGAACCGGTAGCGACGATTTGAAATTGGCACCTCCCATCCACCCTTGCCCTTTTCTTTCCTTATAGGAGCTTTGGTTTTTTTTTCCCTTACCTTAATCAGCTGTTTGGCGTGTCTCCAGAGCCTTCCTAATGATCCCTGCTGCCTCTGGTGCCTGTAAATGAGCTTTAAAGAGCTGTGCTGCAGCGTAGTTGGTGAGCATGCGTGCACACCGAACAGGTAGCAAAACCGGTCAGATTCCACCCCTGGACTAAAGGATGGATTACTGGAACTCCAGAGATTGTGTTTGGGGAGAATTGGTCTGCTCTACCCTTCAGCCTTCCTGAAGGTTGAATGGCACCATCCAGGAAGTAGGTGGCATTTCATTGTAGCCACATCCCAAATGGTGCGCGTTTCCAGGACAGTGTCACATGGCCTCTGCTGTTTAAATAGACCATGCAGTGGAGCAGCTCCTTCCTGAAAATCTACCAAAAATTAAAAATAAGGATGGGAAGTGGGCTGAGAAGCAGGTCCAAGGCCTGAGGGGACCCATTGGGACATAAAAGCAGGCTCAAGACCTACAGGAATGCAGAGGGATGGAAGGAGGGGAGATAGGAGGGAACTGCAGCATCCCTGCAGTTGGTCATAAGGGTGGATATATTGCCAAGTGCCTGAATTTTGTTTACATGAGCATGGGAGCACTGCAAAAAAGTCATAAGTCCCCTTGTTCAGCAGTGTCATAAATTTGAACAGCTGATAAATGAATAGTCGTAAGTCAAAGACTACCTGTAGTTCTGTATTATGTGAAATGATCATTGTTTGGAGACAACATTCTAATGGTTGAGGTATAAATATGTTTGTTTTACAGATGGAAGCAGTTCTCAGATATAAACAAGATGACAATAATGTCCAGAATGCAGTGCATATCTGGAGCAACATTCCATCTGTTAATAGGTGAGTAATTTGTTTCTCAGATTAATTTAGCATATTCTTTTAAAACTGAATTAATGTAAAGTGTTGTAAATCATTTAGGAAACCCTCTTTAACAATTCTTAGCTTTTTTTACTATAAAAAAGCGATAAAAAATTTGCAGTAACAAATTTTCAGAATTAGGTACGGTTAAATGCCTGAATTTGTACATATTTACTGTAAACTGGATTGTTGATAAATCACATGAATTACAGCACTCCCACATCTCCTAACAACAGAACAGTGTGCTATAAACTGTTTGCTCTGCTTCAGATATTTTGCTGGATTACTGTGCCTTTCATTCCGAGGAACTATAGCTATTGGTCAATGCACCAGGGGAAGCTAGGTAATGTTTCATATGAACTCTCACACAAAACTTTTATCATTTGACGATCAAGTCGTATTCCAGTTCAAATCAATTCCTACCACATATCCGTGGGTGGTAAGTAGGTAAGGGTTGCAACAACAGTTAAATAATTTACCAGTGCCATAATTAAGGATAATTCCAGAAGTGCTTTAGCTAACTGTATGCAGTAACTCTTGTTAATTTTGAGATTTTGCAGTTATTCTCCAAATATGTGTGGTATGAATATATAGCATTAGCAAGAAAAAACTACCAATGTAGTTTAATTCGTATAATTATCTTTGTTAAATACAATTTGGGTTTTTGCATTTCCATGTTATGAGAACTGCAGTATAATTTCTCTACAATGAGGCTAGACAGCAGGGTATAATATTGTTTATAATAAATAACATTTACTAGCCATTTTCATTTTGAGGAACTGTGGTTACAGTTTGGCTTGGTTTTTCTATCAGTTGTTTCTTTAATAGCCAAAGGCAATGTTTGCCCTATAATTTTTTTTAATTTGATCCCTGAATTAGAAACCATATGTATAAAGATGTACAGGTAGTTCTTGACTTAGTTTGTTTAGCGACTGTTCGAGGTTACAACAGCACTGAAAAGTGACTTATGACTGTTTTTCACATTCACAATAGTTGCAGCGTTGTGATTAAAATTCAGGATGGTTGGCAACTGATTGACAACGTTTGCAGTGTCCTGAGTTTAAGTGGTCATGTTTTGTGACCCTCTAACAAGCAAAGTCAATGAGGAAGCCAGATTCACTTAACAAACATGTTACTAACTTAACAACTGCAATGATTAACCACTGTTGCAAGAAAGTTCATAAAATGGAGCAAAACTCACTTAACAAACCTCTCACTTAGCAACAGAAATGTTGGGCTCAATTGTAATTTTACGTTGAGGACTACCTGTACTTAAAAAGGTAAAGGAGAAAAAATTTCCTCTTCTACAGTATGCTGGAAATCCAACCTTTTTTTAGCCAGAGAAGTTATGTGCTTTTAATACATGCAAAACTGAACAGGAACATGGGAAGAGGGGAAAAAAATCTACCTGTCAGATTGGTGTCCAGACACATTATTTTGTTATGAATTTGGCATTAACATCTTTAAATGTAGAACAACCTGCTGTATGGCACAATGAGGCCTTGTAAAGATCTCCAAAGTAAAATGGCCCAAGTAGAAAACAGGATAATCCTTTATGTAAATTTATAAATCCTTGATATAAATTTAAGAAATAAATAATGTTGAAATAAAAATGTAAGTGAAATGCTAAACAGCCCACTGAAAAGATGTAATTTTTTTCATGTGCTTGCTTTCCTGACTATTTTTGTTTTTGCTTTCTAGCAAATATTCTGCTTCAGCATTGAACATGGATTTATCTCTCTTGGCAGAGAACATTTGCAGATCTAGAATTTTTTCTCAACGTCCAGCTACACTGATTAGAGAGTTTTTTGTTCCTTTGAAAGACTATTTTAGGGCCTTTTCATAAGCCAATCTTTTGCCTTGAATCCAAAGCAAAGGTGATTTTTGCAATGTGACTTTTAAAGAGTATCTTGCTGCGCAGATGAAATTATGTTTAGTATGAAGATAATTTTCATATTTGTTTATAACAATTATGCTCATGCTGAACATAATTTCATCTCCAGATTCATTTGCATTAAGCTACTGATCAAGCTCTTCTTCCTCTAATCTGTTCATAATATGGTTTAAAAATATTTATAGATATATTATTGCTATGTGATCCAACTGTTGCTTTTTAAATTTCAGTTTAAATGATTTTTCATCCACATACATACAAACTACGTGTTCCTTTTTTGGGATGTTACATGCATAATTTCATGCTGAATATATTTAAATTAATAAATGGAGATCTAAACACACACAATGCCCTGATAAACATATAGAAATATCATAATTCATGGTGCCAAAAGTCTCAAAGGGAGAATAAAAAGGGAAATGGCCAATGATAAACGATGAAAAGATAATACTTGCATTGATATATATTTTATTTTGATAGTTTTTCTAAATAACTATTTATAATAAAATGTTTTCTGGACTTAAAATAAAAATAATTCAATTATTTATGTTGATTCCCATAGAAAATAACTACCGGAACCTCTAAAGCTTGTGAAATTGTCTTGTCGTATTATTCTAAATTCTCTTGACTGAGGACTCACACTTACTGAATGTCCTCCTAACTACAGCATTAATATGTCCAGTAACCCTTTTATATTACATTTCTTTGTGGCACTTCTTTCAACTCAACCCTGTCTACAGCTTAAATTTGTCTTTAGCTATGTAAGATTAAAATGAATGCCTTTCCTCTTCTCCTCACAGAAATGTTGGTGTGACATGATCTAAGGCACTTCATCAACAATATGATTCATGGTGGGTGAATTGTTTAAAATAGTGTGGGTACTTACTGTATCTCCCCATTGGTTGCTGGGCACTACACATCATGACTATTGTATCTTGCTGCAAAAACCTCCAAAACAACTGACTTCTGCAGAACATCTGCCTATACATAATGGCTAATTTTGAATACTGAATCCAGTTTTGCACCACACTATAAAAAAGATGTTTAGACTCTAGATAGAAAGAATGCAGGAAAAGCAACAAAGATGATTAGGGGCTTGGTGCCTAAGGTATGTAGTTACAAGAACAGGGCATGGCTATTGTAACTAAATGAACTGTTGTAAGACGAGGACTACCTATACTTTATCACATAGACACTACACACATTTCCATCCTCTCAGCTTCTCTAACATTAAGTGAAAAATTATTAGATATATGTGCAGTTTTACAGAGATGTTATACTATCTATGAATAGAATTCAAATTAACAAGTCACAATCTGGCATCCAGCTAAAATGTCATCTTTCTTGTAATCTAAATTAAGCAAGATACCAATTCTGTGAAAAGGGAGATGTGTTAAATTTATCTCTTTCCATAAACTGTGGAAACAATATCTTTGGAGTATTGCTGGTAAACAGATATGCTAATTATTTTGCTTTCAGTGTTCTGGAAATTGGGAAGGATAAAAAAAAATGCCAGCTTTAGGTTCTGAGGCTTCAAGTGAGAAATTGTCAAGATAGTCATATCTCTGAGACTCAGCCCACTTAATCCAGTTCAAAGATAAATATATTTGAAGGACCATTTCTTCCCTGTTACAGCCATGCAGCCCACCAGGACAGCAGAGCATGTAAGGGATCTCATCAATTAGGGACTATGGTATGATGGGACCACAAAAAAAGGCCTTCATGGCTGTGGTCCCTTCTTTATGAATATCATTTCCCCCACAAGGTACAAAAGATCCTAAAAATGTGGTTTTATCAGTGGGCCTGGGGACCATGAATGGAGCCAATCAAGTGGCTGATTTGACTGTGTTGCTGCCAGCAAGGGATGGTGGGGGTGGGGCCGATGTTAATGGGTTATTAAATGGTGGGTTTTTAAAAATTTGGTAAGTCACTTGGAGTCACCTATGTGTGAGTTGGACAGCTATATTTTGTTTTAACAAGCAAATAATAAATGTAGAACCAATCTTGTCTAAATCTAAACTTAGTATTACCATACATATGTTAGCTATAGTATGCTTTTTCAAATATCTCAGATCAACTTATACTTCATATTAATCAAGCACTAATTCTTCAGCTATTTGTTGTTTTTTACCTTCCCTAATAGTACTGTAAGGTCCCAAAATGTACTTGGCACACCAGAATGCCAAACAGACCCAAGAAGAGGCTTGGGGAAAGTAACAGCTTTTATTTGTACAAAGAAGAGCTGGGTAAACCCCCTCAAGAACTGATATAATCAGTTAACCGGAAAGACAATAAGGGAAAAACAACCTGAAATCCATATGAAAAAAATCTGCTGAAAAAAATCAGTTGAAACAACTCTGTAAAGTGGGTTTAAACAGGCTAGAATGCAGTAACATTTATTCCACCCCATTACACGCAGAACTTCCAACCTACAACAAACACCGAGTGTTTTAGTTTAGTTTTTAGTTTGTACCAAGAAACCGGAACGAGGGAAGAGAACGCTAACTCTGCTGACAGTCAGCGATACAGTCGTTTGCTGTGAATTGGGAAGTCCTCTTTTAACTGATTCAAGGCCACTTCCCGACACAGGCAGAAGGAAACTGCCGTTTCCGGGGTGGGTGGGTGGATTTTTTTTTCCTGAGCTGCGGAGGCTGAAGGGCAAGCGGCGAGAATGCAGGCAGTAGTTTGGGGTGTGCGCTGCTCCAGTGCTGGGCAGGCTGCGTGGAAGTCGCTGGCTAGTGGCTGAGGAGCCACCCGCCCTGTCTTCACCCAGCTTTCGCAGACGAGGCCCGGTCATGGTAGCCCCCCGCGAGCGGTGAGTAGAGGAAGGGGGTCTCTCTCCAGCATACAGCAACGTCGGGAAGATCAAATATCAAAGTCGGCTTAAAATGTAATAAGTAAAATCAACAAATAAAGTATTTGCTAGGCTTAGAAGGCTAGCAAATCAAAGAACTACCGATTGGCTGAATCGGCCCAGGTGTATTTTTACCTGTTCTGGTAGCATGTTGTTTATTTTTTGCCAAGAACTCGAATTGAATTCAGGGGCATTACAAACAGTCAGTGAACCCCCCCACCTATCCCAGAAGAGGATTTGTAATCAAATTCTGAACGGTGGATTAAATTACTTTTAGTTGCCAGAATAAGCCTTATAGAACTAAATTCTGAATAAATAGACCAGACAATGGAAATGATAGCTAATGAAGCACTTTTTCTTCATTATTAGCAATTTCTGAGTAACTGTTTCTAACGTGAAGGGATTTATTGAGACATGGTCTTAATTCTCAACTTTGAAGGGTAGGGTTTTTTCCTTGTGAGATGAAACGTTAACGTTTGGTTTCTGTTTATGTAATATGTTTTGATTTGGTGTGAGGTGTTTTGGTTTGGTGTGATGTGGTTAACCACACAGCCCACTAGTATAGCAGTTAGTCATTTAATCCATGGGGTCCAAGCAATGTTTAATTCAGGGATTCAAATTAAAGTTGATTAGGCTCTACTTGAACATACCCAGAAAAAAAAAATCATGGGACAATTGATTCCATTTATCAAATTACTCTCCTCTTTTTCTCTTCTTTCCCTACTGTTTAATTGGAAGCTGTCTTTATAATTATTACATTAAAGCCATTCTCTGTCCTGTAATAGGGAACAAGGAAGGGAAAATCATTATCTTTTTTCTATCCTTGTCTTTTCATTGAAGAGACTAAAATTCTACTTCTCTCTTCTTACAACTTAACCTGCTCAGCTTCTTCCATCTGCCTTCATATAAGATTCAAATCTTAGTTCTTTGATCATTTTGGTTTCTGGCTTGGAATCTATTTCAGTTTCTCTGAATCTTTCTTAAAAAGTACTGCCCAGAACTAATTAATTAATTTATTAAACATAATGAATCTCTCTGGATGAATTTAAGCCATCCTTTTAGTCCAAATCTCAGGAAGCAGTTATTGTACAGACAAAAGAGATCCTCTAAGTCTGCCTTTATAGGGAAATGACAAAATATTAAAATAAAAATAGGAACGTGCTCTCTGATGTCATACACAATACTGTGCATATTAAGAACTTATGTTTTCCTTTTCTCAGACTTACAAATGCAATTTGTGGTAATGCATGAAGCACAAATATTTTATCAGCTTTTCCCTGATTTGATATTAGTTTTTTTCTTTCTCTTATAGTGTTCTGTTTTTATTTTTGATATGGGATATTTAGATATGTGTGTATATAGTAATATATGCTGTCAAGATCATATTTATTATGGCAGTATACAGTAATGATTAATAAATACAGAAAAGATAAAATAGTGGAAATAATGAACTTAATTGGTTCATATATTAGTCCTATTAATTTATTATTAAGCTTATGCTAAATCTTTTATATTTTTCTCAATAATTTGTGGAATTTTTAAAATTACACAATCTAATTTTTAATTTGAAATGTATGGATTTATATTTTATTTTAGCTTTGGACTCTTGGTCTTGTTTCTTTGGGTTTGGAGATCTGGTAAGTAGGTTTATTCAACTGTAAAGCAAGTTTTTAAATACTGTATGTGTTAATGGAATCACAGCTATTTTGAGTTCAGGGCAAATTATACAAAGATGAGGAATTTTTAATTCGGTTGCCTGTATTACTCTAAATGCAGTTGAACTATTATATTAACTTTCCCTTACTCTTAAATAATTTTCAATAAAATACTGATAATTCTCAGGGTTTTCCTTAAATAATTTGAACCCCAATATTAAGCTTAGTTGCTAATGACAGAACTAAGACAAGGAATGACTAGGTATTGGATGGAATTATATTTCCATTAGATTCAATTGAAATTTCATTAGTTGAAAGATCGTTGATAGAACAGTTATGATAAAGAGGAATAGAGACCAATGGAGGTTTCTTATTAAGAATTCAATCAAGTCCATTCTTCCTTTAAATTTGCCATTACGTTTTCTTCAGTTGTGTATGGTTTTTTTGTTGATATTTTAAACTATTAGCTATCCAAATTCACTGTTGCAAGACAGATGGGGTTCAAATTATTTAAGGAAAACCCTGAGAATTATCAGAATCAAATAATAGGCTTTTCAGTATGAACTGTAAACATTGAATAAAGAGAATGCATACAAATGCATTGTCACATCCATTCCTTATAAGCAGCTGCATAACAGATCTGTACATAAATGTGCAGAACAAATAAAGTTTCAGTACAAATTTTGATACGGGTGCCCAATGACTTTTATTTTATTTTCTTTATTATCTATTTAATTTCTATAGCTGCCCATCTCAACAAATGCCTCTGGGTGATGGACATCATAAAAACATAAAACAATGAAAATAATACAAAATAAATATATATGATCAAGTAAAACTATTGTACTTAACACACTTGAGGCCCCAGGCATGCAGCTGGATCATCATGACCTTATTTAAGGCCAACAGGATGGACTGGGATCATTCTAATCTCTGAAGAGCAGGAGCAAGAGAAGAGGACAGGAGAAGACACTTCTTTTATCCCCACCAACCAACATTGCTTGGCTCATTGGACCCATAACATGCCCAACCTGCCAGACTGAATTTGATGAGAGGAGAATGTTTCCTAGGCCAGCAGTCCCCAACTTTTGTGGCTTGGCAGCCTGGCTGGGCAGGGGGAAAGAGAACTGGAGTGTGCAAGCAGCGGGCTGGCATGCACGTACAGTTGAACTCATGCGAGTGGTGGGTTGCCATGTATATACATGTGCACAGGTGTGTGTGTGCTGGTCCACCATTCACATAAGTTGAGCTGCATGCTTGCATGCTGGTCTGTCTCTTGCACAGCCCAGTTCCGAATAGGCCACTGCCCGGTAGTGGGCCACGGCCCAGGGGTTGGGGTCCCCTTCCCTAAATAACCCAGTCCCAAGCATGAAGAACACCAGCAGCAAATGCAGCTCATGTTGAATACAGTTGAAGCTTCTGAATGCTCTTCAAGGGCAGCCTCATGTACTTCTGAAGAATAAGTAAGAATTTCAGGAGTGAAGAGAATCAAACACAAAGCTGAATCTGGAACAGCAACTTCAATTTTAACTTTGTGAAAATGGAAAGTAGATTATATGATGCAATACATTTTTTTGTATCTTCTTTCTCTTTATAGCTGAAACAGAAGTGATTGGCATAATAGGAAGAAGTATTGAATTGCAATGCTCTTATCCAGAAGAAGAATCATTAAACTACAATAGGAATCGAATATCATGGCAAATAAAAGACAATTTTTCATGCTTTGTAGCTGGCTATTTTCCTAATGAAAATATGGAAGAGTACCAGTGTGAAGAATTCAAGCAACGGACTCTATTAAATGAGCCAAAACAAGGCAGAGCTTCTTTGCAGCTGTCAAACATCAGGATAGCAGATGAATTTATCTATCAGTGCATAATACAGAAAAATATAAATGGACAATTTAAACTCATTCATAATGAATCCATATTGCTCAAAGTGGCAGGTAAGGACTTGTTCTTCTGAGCAAATTCTTATACATTGTTTTCAAAATCAAATCAAATTTTATTCATCACATACATAATCATACTTGGTACGAAATGCAGTGCAATGTGTATGCGACCGCTCGTGACTGTAGGTAGTAAAGCAAGAGAAGAGTATAGACAGGGAGGGAGAATAAGTTAGGGAGTGATTGAAAGAGGTAGATTATGGGAATACTGTTTAGTCCTGGGTTGTTATGGTTTGTGGTTTAGGGTCCGTATTGCCTGTGGGAAGTAGCTTCTCCTTAGTCTCTCTGTGTTGGCTTTCAGGGAGCGGAGGCGCTTTCCTGACCGCATCATAGTGAACAGTCCATTGTTGGGGTGGCTGAGGTCCTTCATTATTTTCCTGGCTATAGTTTGACATTGTCTGTTGTAGATGAAGTGCAGTTCAGGGAGCTTGGTGCGGATGATGCGCTCTGCTATGTGCACCACCCTCTGTAGAGCTTGTCTGTCTTGCATGGTGCTGTTTCCGAACCACGTAGTGATGTTGCCCATCAGGATGCTTTCTACTGTGCAGGAGTAGTACTTCCTGAGCGCTTTGGGGGCAGTCTAAAGTCTCTCAGTCATCTAAGATGGTATAGATGTTGCTGGGCCTTTCTCACCACAATGTCAATGTGTTGGGTCCATGTCAGGTTCTGCAAGATGTGGACACCTAGGTATTTGAAGCAGTCCACTCTCTCCACTGGGCTCTTGTTGATGATGGGGGTCTGGTATGTTCTTTTCTGCTTTGTGCTATAGTCCACTATCAGCTCCTTTGTCTTGCTGACGTTGAGGAGAAAGTTGTTTTTCTGACACCAGTTCTCCAAGTTTAATATTTTGATAGCTAGATAAGTTATTATGATAAAGATTGGATTGAAATTTGGCTTCAAAGATAAATTTTGCTCAGCTTGCCAGTCCATAAAAAGAATTGGATAGACAGTGAAAAATTTTTCAAGCACATTTTTAAGTTTAGATCTATAAATTAGGGAAGATTTAGAAGGGCAGATCTGTTAAGCAAAAAATGCTATTGGTTGTTTTTATCTTTGTGCCAGATAAACTAAGTAGTATAGACTGAAGCTGCTGGAAGAAAGTAAGTGGAGAAACAATTCTTAAAAGTGTGGGATGGAATGTGAGATGGAAAACCCAGAAAAATCAAAAGGGACATCTACAAAACAGACTGACTAGTGAAATGAAAGGCTATGAGCAAGCAGAAAATCAAAGTACAAAACTGCCTAAAGAAATTAATAAATTAAATTTAAACTAATAAATGTATTAACAAGTTAATAAAACAAAGATAATCAAATTAATTCCTGTATGACTAAAGAAAGGAGATAAAGTACATACTGGAATGACTGATGAACATGTAAGTGTATAATAGCAAAGGCCACTGTATAGTAGGAATAAGCACAAATTATTTTAATGGTAATATAACATTAAACAAAACTTTACTATGAAAAAAGCGCCATTGTATGCAGGTTAAGTGCCTATCTCCTTTTCAATTTCCATAACTTTTGCAAAATTTTAGAATTTGTCAAACTTTAGTATTTGTTAATGAAAGAAAAATGTTCAAAACTCTTAAATGCTAATTTGGACTCGATGGCAGCAGGTAGACAGCAAGACAATTCACCTCCTCACCACATCATTTCCTCTCTCCTGGTGATTGCGTGAATTGGAAACACTTGTGCTTATTGAAAGATCCATGTGCTTAAAGGTATTCTGCACCCATGGCTGTATATAGCAGATTATTCATTCTTAGCAAAAGTTTATTTCATCAGTTATCCCTTGGTGAATAATTTAAAGTTGTAATTGGATGGTTTGAGGATAACATGAACAACAATGATGTGGGCAATCTCAAATATCCACTTAAATTAGCTGTATAATGCCTAGTGCCTTTTACTACAATGTAAACAGAATTCTTGGGCATCACATCACATACTTAATTCCTTTTCTGCCAGACTCATTGAGGAGGGCTGGGTAGACACTGAAAGTATGGGGATGCATCTTTTAATTTTGTATTCTGTATTATATATATATGTTAGGTGTGCCATTGTGGATTATGCCTTGGAAATGGATGTGAGATATCAAACCAAACTGTGTGCTATTTGGTACATTTGACCAGAAAGAATTAAAGGGGTTAATCTAACAGACTTTCCTGTAAAATTCCAGAGAACACTTCATTCCTACCAAGATTTTGGTAGTATAATCTATGATGAAGGAGTTATATAAATTGTTATATTATCTAGTTCTAAAAAAATTATCTCCAATTTTATAGCTTCTTAAAAAGTGGCAAAAAATTGTGGGGAAACATGGCTGTATAATTATAATGCTCTTCTTTCTCTTCCCCCCCCCAGCAAATTACAACAAACCTGTAATAACAGGTCCTGTGCAGCTCGGAGAAGAAATGATGTTTATGTGCAATTCAAGCCATGGCTATCCAGAACAAAGGCTTTATTGGATAAATGAAATGGACAACAGCACCATGAACATAACTGTGCATTTCACCAAAGAGCGTGATGGGACTTTCAATGTATTCAGTACATTGAAGATGAAAGTAGCTTCTGATATAAAGTTAGGGTGTACAATTGAACATGAGCAACTGCATCAAAATATTACTACCACAAGTACGTTTTTCTGTATAGTTTATATCTTCTTGTCCATTCATATTTATAAGGAAGAATTGTCAGGGCAATATACTTCTGTATATATTAAGCAAAATAGAAAAACATGCCAAATCTGGCTTCTGAAAGTTTTTCCAACCATTTAATAAAGACTCTGATCCAGATTATGAGACTTGGAAGATGGAAGGGAGCTCAGAGAAGGGGAAAGGCTACATTCCAAATTACTGTCCAGTTGTCTTTTTCTTAGGGATGCATTTTTCTGGAACATTCTCCATAGTCTGACCTGATCTAGCCTATCTTTAACATAATTGTTCTTATGCTTTTCCTCCTGACACTAAACTGTATTCTATTCTGTTCAGTTTGTGGAAAGTTATCCTGCTGAAAGACAAGAATCCCAAGTTCTCTGACATAAATTCTTCTCAACATTTAGTTGAGTTGAAATAATAAAAAGACAATTCAATTAACATTTTGTAATTGGGTGGATTAGTTAATTCAGAAGATGAAACTTGTCTGCTGCCAAACTGCAGCCTCGTGTTTTTTTGCTTCTTGTTCAGAATGCCAGAGTGCCCTCGTGGCTATAACAGGCAATTCTGAACTTCAGAATGCCAGAGTGCTTTGATAGTTGTGCTGGCATAACAATTCTTCTTGCATTATCTAAGTTACTGGAGCTGCCCTCGTGGTTATAGCAAGCAATTCTGCACTTCCATTTCTCTCCCCAACACAAGTCTCTAAAGCTTCCTTGCCTGTTTCCTTCCTGAAAGTAGGACACTCCCTGTCTTATCCTTGTGATCTTGCAATATAGGGGATTTCCAGATTGAGGTTTTTCCTCACCTGATACATGGAATTGCATGAAGCATCCCAAGGATACTGTCCTCTATGCCATTATGTTTTCTCAACAAGACTTGATTCTTTTAAATGGTAGAATCTGGAGACATCCAGACTCTTATCCCTTCTTTTCTCATCATATCTTGTATCACTTTTCCTACTGCCATCTGATTTCTTCAACATTTCTAGCTCTTCAGCTTCTCTTTTACTTGAGAAAAGTTGGTTTCTGGATATATTCTGCCTAACACCCCATCTATTTTCCAATGTGCTGACATAGAAATTTCAGTAAAAGTTTAGGATTGGAGAGACGACAGATGATGTGGGAAAGGATAATCAATTTTTAAGTTCCATCATCTGCTGTAAGCAAAATAGAATAAGTAGGCAGGTGAGGCTCTTAATAATTGTTATCTTCCTAATAACAGTGTACTTGCATCATATGATTTAGGTATTTATATACTGGCTTTGAAGAAGTGCTATACACAATGTAAGGTGGGATTCCCAAATTAACTGGGCTAATAAATTTGAGATGTATTAGATTAGAACATCCCATTAGTACTTTCAGAAAATAACTGCCATGAACTGCATGGCCAATCATACCAAAAAAGGTAACTTGAAGGTAAATTGGTGAACTTGCTCCTTGTCTTTCCCTCTGAATGCTAAAGATAAGCAGATGGACACACCAGGCTGCAGCTACCATCACTTTTTATGTTCAAAAAATGCCCCTGGGGTTATGTGAGACTTAAGAGGGTTGATGCTTTCCTTTGCAATGGGGTAATGCCCCTTTTAAAGATTTTTTTAAAGTTCATTATTTTAATCATAATGATATGCCTAGCAAGCATCAAAGAAAATATTGTTTGCCATGTTGGATACTCAGGATTTATTAGCTGTGTTATTTGGTGAATATTTTTAAAATGTTCTGTTTGGAATTTTCTAAAACAGTTTCTGATCTGATCCCATGTTGTGGAAGCAAGAATTCTGCTGGGTACTAATTAGATATGGATAGAAAACCCTTGAATAATTAATTTAATGTTGCTACTTTTAAAAGCTATTTAGTGTGTGGTAACTGTAAACCAATAATGTTCAATGATTTTTTTTCTTTTCTCCCTGTCTTCCTTATTATTGTTGTTATTCAGTTGATTTAAAGAATTCAACAAACAGCCCTATAATTTATAACAAATATCAGAAAAGAGTTGCAGTCTTCAGCATTCCTATTGCTGTTCTCATAATTTTTACCGGTATTGCATGTATAAGCTGGAAAAGATATAAACATTCTCTTCGAACAACATATACTGGTAAGTAAGCAGTACATACATTTTTACAAAATTATGTTCAGCCGATCATGCAGCTTTCCATTTGTTTTGCCACTTATTTTGCATGAGAGGATTTGCAAAAGTGAAAACAGTTGCCTGTTTAGCTGTCCATGCAGATAGGAGTCTGAAGTTTAATTCAGACTGCACACATGTTGTGCATTGACAATAAAGGTTTGAATTGAATTGTATTGAATTTAGGAAAAGATTAAATCAGAGGCAGTACCTCCATAGGAAGAGAGGAAGAGGCAAGGGAGTTGGGATCAAGACTGATAAAAGTAATGACATGGCATTGAGTTACAGGCCCTGTTCCTTTTCAACATGTCTTTTGACATCTCACACAGAGTTTGTTGAAGGGGCAAAGTTTGAAATATGCCATCACGATACTGCTTTATTCAGAATTACTGAAAGCATGGCCTGTGGATGCCACTGATCAGAGAGTAAAAAGATCTTACCTAATGCGTGCTTTACTTCAGATCTTAAATGTTCAACATGGGGAGCAATTTCAGAATCTAACTCCTTAATGGGAAGTTTACTTCCATCCCAGTTTGCTTTAATCTTAACTTTCAGTGCAGATTGGATACAAAGGCAACTTTTAAAAAATTGTTACAATAGGAAATAAAAAGTAAAATGCTAGATTTATCTGAACTATAGTCAAAGAGTATTCCCTATGTCCGTGATGGCGAACCTATGGCACGGGTGCCACAGGTGGCACACAGAGCCATCTTGCTGGGCACACAAGCTGTCGGCCAACTTAACTCCAGCAGAGCATGCACATGCAATTGTACAGTACATGCACGATTGCACGTATGCACGGTTGCAGAGACCCAGCTGGTCTTCGGATGTCCGCTGTGCATGTGCGCAACTGCAGCAGGAAATCCAACTGGCCTTTGGAGCTCTCCTGCGCATGCACACATGATTGCTCATGTGTGCATGAGTGCTCTGCGCACAGTACACATGCAAAAGATGCATGCATGTGCAGATGTATAGGAGCTGCACGCAAGTGCGGATGGCACGTGCAAAGGGCATACTTTTCGGCACTTGGTAAGTAAAAGGTTTGCCACCACTGCCCTATGTGATTTGTAGGAAGGACACAAGAGTAATTGTAGGATGAATACCTACTGATCAGGAAGTGATCTGACCACAGCAAAGGATTCATAATAATGTTCTCCACTTTAAAACCATGTAGCTTTGCTTTGAGGAAAGTACTAGGTTTAACATATGACTGTCAACACGGGTGGGGTTGACGTAACCTGGAACATGCCAGGGAGGCCCTACAATTCTAGACCACACTGGACTCCATGCCCAGACCATGGAAACTGAAACCCACAATTATATTGGTCTTGAGGGGACTAATATAATATACATCACCAGCAACTCTATCTTCTCTATATAGTTCTGACTCATTAAAACATTTATATGCAAATATTAGAAATAGCGCAACTGTCCATATCTTCCCAACCCTGATATCTCACTGCTTCTGTGTCATATATAGAGGACTTCTTGTTTATCTAAGCTTCCCTTTAGCAGCAACAGCCTGAGACCAGTCTGCCAGCAATCCAGCTGTAAGGAGGGCTTGCCTGGTAGGAATCTATGTCAATTTGCTGGCCGTTCAATTTACCTCTATAGCAATTAAGACAACAAGAAACAAATCACCCTCATGTATAGTATTTGATTTCCCAGGGTTCCCTGAACCTTCTTGCCCTACATTTACCCTGGAACTATGGTTAACTTCCCTGCTTTTGTTCTGTTTGATGGTGGGAGGTCCACCTATCACTTCCTGCTTCTACTTTGTGGGTTATATCCACCCACCAGTTCTTCCACATTTCCTTCTACATCTGAGTAACATATTTTTCCTGCATATTCCAACCACTTCCTCTATTACAAGAACTCATGGCTTCATCGCCCCCATTCCCAGCTAATGGACAACTTCACTTGGTCAGATCATTTCCATATTCCAAAGTGCAATTCCCACCCCTACCCCCTGGCTGGCTGAAATGGATTTTTTTTCTCTCTTTGACTCTGTGCTTCAACATTTTTTCCTTGCCCGTTGTGAAATGGTAGCACTGCTTTGGAGCTGCTATGGCACCAAAGGTACATGCACGTGTTGCTATTTTTCCACAACCTGCCTGCTTTCTTAATGAAGAGCTCCATAATATGACTACGTATGATTGAGGTTGGAATCACTGCCAAATTGTTTTCTTGTCCTTTTCTTCTGAGGTGTTTTTCACACTTGCAGTTCTTTCTTCCTTCTTTCTGCAATTCTACTGCCTCCATTGTCAAACTACCAATCTTTCTAGAGAAAAGAAGGATTAGGATGGGACATGATAGCAGTATTCCAGTATTTGAGAGGCTGCCATGAAGAGGAGGAGGTCCATTTATTTTCCAAAGAACCAGAGGGCTGGACAAGTAACAGTGGATGGAAACTAATCAAGGAGAGAGGCAGCCTGGAATTAAGGAGAAACTTACTAACAGTGAGGACAATTAACCAGTGCTTGCCTCTAGAAATCGTGGGCGCTCCATCACTAGAGGTTTTTAAGAAGAGACTGGACAGCCACTTGTCTGAAATGGTATAGGACAGCAGTCCTCAAATTTTTTAAACAGGGTCAATTCATGGTCCCTCAAACTGTTGGGGGGATGGACCGGCTGGGTGGACTACTCTACTCATGATACAGGAAACAATGGTTAAGCTCCAGGAAAACATATCCAAAAACCATGAAGAAATTAAAG
>JAEANM010007878.1:0-17406 GCA_017656035.1 Myanophis thanlyinensis | reverse complement strand
GCTGCTGCGTTCGGCATCCCATGCCTGCAAAGACATGTGGGGGAGGGGGGCTGTGGGAGGGGGAGTAAGGGTGGGGGAGCTGTGGGAGGGGAGTAAGGGTGGGGTGGGGGGGCTAGAGGAGGGGGAGCCCGTCATTGTGGCCCGCAAGTCAAAAAGTTTGGCCCGCGAGTCAAAAATTTTGCCCACACCTGGTCTAGAGGGTAGTCCAGAAATACAGTAAATCATATAACAAGTACTTCAAAGAGTTTTCATGAAGAATCTGGCTTAATGACAACTATATAGTTTTAGAATGGCTATGCAGAACTTAGAAGGACCATTGGGTTTTCCTGAATCTTCAAAGCAACACTCTGGATTTATGTAGCACTAGCTGGATACCTGTGCTTTGCGACAAAACTTTGTGCTATGCAAGAAAAAGTTGGTTCACAATCCATTGGCTCAGTAGTGGTTGGTGATTGAAACTCATAAGGGAATATTTCTCCCACCTCCTTGATCCCAGAAGCAGTAGACATTTTGGTGAGGTAGTGACATTTAGTACTGTAAGGAGCCCCAGCCCACTCCTGATAGAAGGAGTGGAACATATGGTAGTTTCAACTGAGGTAACAGAATGTGAGCCAACTGGCAGTTTGAACACAATTCTATTCAGATGGGGAGGGGGAGTAGAATGTCTAACTACTTAGTATCAGAGCATGTTAATTACTAATTACAAATTACTAATGATCTGATGGTCATTTTGAAAAAGCCTTTCTTAGTGAACACCTAGAAGTCAAGAGGAACATACCTACCGAATTTCAAGTTTGTAGGCTTTAAGATTCTGGAAATTTCATGATGTAGCACGAGTGGTATTTCAGACAGACAGACAGACAGACAGACAGACAGACATAGATTTCAACAGAGAAAACATCTTTTCTATACCTTCTTCTAAAAGTTGTCTCAGAGCATGGACACATCTTAGAGAAGTAGCCAGTCAAAGTTATTTGAGATGTAGAGGCATAACAAATGAATTTTCTAAATTAAAATACTTCCTTGAATTGCATAGCCCAGTCTAAGATAAAATCTTGAGATGGAATAATGGAATTATTCCAGTCCATTAATGGAATAATTGGCTTCTTCACAACAGTGATGTAGGGCTCAACCCACTTTTCTCTCTTATTTAATCTCTCTCTCTCTCATTTATATTCCTGTGTGTGGTGTTAACATTGCTGTCTTGATGCTTGGAAATGTTAAGATCTGCACGGGAGAAACAGACTTGGACTCAATCCTAGCAAGTGTGTCTGTAGATTTTGAAGCTGGCAGATTATAATAGAATTCCATTTTTATCTCAGATGCTGCCTTTTCCAGAATGTGTCTGCAATTTGGAAAATGACTTAGATTCATATTTCCTTCTGGAAAATCAGGTAGGAACCAGAAGGATCGTTATATACAATTTCACCTTGTACACTTTTTAAAATCCATTCTTAAATTAGAATGTCACATTCTTGTCACACTCTGTCATATACTCATTAGGTTATCATAATTTGCTCTACACAGGGCTGCCTTTGAGAAAAATCTGGAAGGTACACCTAAACCGAAAGATAGCAGTCCTACCAATAAAAAGATTGGTCTGGTTTGTTTATGCTACACTGTTACTACAAAAGCTGAATAGGTTGCCAATGGATGTCTGGGTTAAATACAAAACCATGGCTGTTTTTTCAAAACCCTTTCTGAGCATTTTTGAGGCAACATTTTTCAAATAGAACCTGCTTTTCCAATAAGAAAAGTTTGTGATCCCTAAAATGGGTCATTATCAGCACTCCTCTGAAGCAGCATACCTTCAATAATAAGTGTTTCCCCACCCCTGCTATTGTGAAAAGTTATCAAAACCCGGCATTTTCAGAGGATTTGCGGATGATGCAGAAGAGTGACTTGTTTCTGATAGTGCTAGATAGTTGTGTCGATGGTTATACTACAATTGTGGGTCTATTTTTGTTATTTCTTTGCTGTAGTGTTTAAGTTAATTACAATGTTGTAAGGAGATCTATAACCTACTCAGAGGTGAAGTTCTGATCTTAAAATGATAAAAAAATAAACTTTTATAAGTGTCATTAATGTAATAGAAAGGATGAGTAACCTGCTATGAGGATCATGAATAACTTGGATGCATGATGATTTTTTTTAAGGTTTTCAGATTAACATAAAACTCCCAATGATAAAATGTTCTCCTATTTTGCTTTGGTAACCCTGCTGCAAGCTTGCCTAAGCAAAACAGGAGCTGAAGCCTGGAGCAAGTTTTGAGATGGCTAAAGCTGTAGGTTCAAAATCATTGACTAATTACAGTCGTGCTGTGATTGACAGATAGTTTCCTACCAACTGTAACATCTGGATGGTGCGTAGTAGTATGTCTGTAGTGTTTGGAGTAGCTATAGAAGTTATGTTAGTAAAGTTCATAATTCATAGTTTATACACATTTTTTAAAATGTGTAGCATTTTCAAAATGCAAAAATACTGGACTTGCACAGCTTAGAAATGAATGCCCTGAAGTCCTTTCCCTTTGCTGTTAATTTTAAATGGCCTCAGCAGCCTATGTTGATGGCTCTGGGAAAGATAAAAGGAAGAACTTTATAACCAGCAGGAGGACATGGGAGAGATGTGGAAAAATATTGTCCTATGGATTGAAAAGAAGCTGAAAATTTTAGCTGAGAACACTGGATTTCCCCACCCTTTAAACTACAGAGGTGGAAGCTAAATGGCAAAATAGTCAGGGGAAAATGAACAGTAGCTAACCATGCCTGAAACTACAGCAGGGGAAAGAGACAGAGATAAGACGTTTTCAAAGGCAGAAAAAAAATGGTGTACCAGCAAACTTAAGATGGACCAGCAGCAGTAGGCCTTCAAAAAGGCTCATTGAAAGGGAGGTAAAAAGCAGCCAATAATAGGAAGAGAAAAACAGGCAAGCAGCAGAGACCTAGGAGAAAGTCTAATAGCAGCAAGTGATTTACCAACTAGGACCTATTAAAACACCCCTATTACAGAGCAATGTGGGTATCACCTAGTCTACTAATGAAAAATTTCACTACGGGATCTACTGAAGAAGTTACAGCAACAATGACCTACCAGCAAAGTATGGAGACAATAAATCATTGACAGCTGCTACACTGTCTGGCTGGGAAGCCTCCTGGTACACTTAGGTAGGAGTAATTCCCCACTCAAATTATCCCCTCTAGGCTCAAACTATAGGCTCAATTAGCTTCAGCATTTATGCAGCATAGCAGTCTGTGGAAGGACCCTATGCAGAAACAGTGTCAGCTACTATGAACACACATCAATTAAAAACACCTGTAGTGACAGTATTTACAGAACTATTCAGGAGCTGGCAGATACAGTATAAGGTTAAACTAGATTAGCTTGCAAATTAATATCATCAAAGTATCAACCTTTTCAATAGTCCAGAGTAAAAAAGTTGATTTCTACATGTATATTTATAGATTACATGTAGTTTAGAACTAAAAAGGGAGACATTGTGAAATTTGATCCCAATTAATCATTAAAAGGAGAAGAGTGCACACCTTTATGGCAAGGGAGAAGAAAAAGAAGGAGATATTAAGTTAGGGAATGAGACTTCAACTTGGAAAAGAAGACACTGTTGCAGTCATTTTGTAGGATTAACTGTAAATAAACACATGAGCTATAACATTGTTTTCAGCATTCCACACAAATTGCAAAATAAATGCAGTTGTGTTAAAGATTTATATTAAATAAGTTTGTTTTAATGAGCTGACATTACATTCTGATGCAACTCATCTGAATCACTTTCTAGGCATGCACTGCCCTAAAGGACAACAGAGACTAGGAGAAATTAAACACATGACTCAAAAATATAAACTTTAATAAGAATAAAACAATTTTAAATATTTTTACTTCTATGGTTTGTTTTGCTGTTATCAACATAAATGTTAAGGACTGTGAGTCAAGAATTCAGTTTAATTGAATTGGCATTTTTCTGAATAGTTACATTTTCTTAATGTCATCTTAAGTACAATTTATGTGTCACTCAGTTGTTTCTCACAGGATAATGTGTGTCTTACCTGATATAATGACACATGATTTATTCCTGATTATTTGTGCATATATTTAACCTTGTTCCTGATTATATTATTTATATAGATATTTAATTCTCAGTCATTCCTAAACTATAATCTACTTTGTTTTAGGGACTTTCCCTACTGCTGAGACCATCTGCTATCCACCTACTTTAATTTGATATAAAACTATATTGGCATGACATTTTATGTTCCCATTGTTGATTCAAATGGTGATAAGTATAGGTGTAATATGTTGATTCATTTTTTTTTTTTGATAATAAAGGGCTCTGATTTTTATTTATACTTTAGAACAGCACCCAACCTTGTGTTATGGCCCCTGTTGGAGCTTGAATCTGTGGAGGAAGACAAGCCGGAGCTGAAGCTGACAGAGATGGGGCTTTGTTGGTTTTGGAGAAATGTGGGGAAGAGCAAGCCGAGTCAGACCAAGGCCTTTCATGATTGGGATGGCTTGTAAGCAGGGAGGGAATGGGGCAGGATGACCAAGAGCGGAAAGCAGTGAACATGAGGAGTGACAGAACTCAATAATCAAGGACCACCCCCTCCTGATTCCTGAGCACAGAGAGTGGAGAAAAGGTGGGAATAGCACAGGTTGACCTGACTCAGGAGGAGAGTACTCCACCCTTCTTCACAAGGCAAACCTAGGACTAACCTTTAAGGAGACCAACTCTGAATTCATGGAGTGTTGTATGCTGTTGCCAATGTTTGGAGTTTCCTGGACTTCTTCCTAGCTTTAGTTCTTGCTTCCTGGATCAATTGCCTTGTTCCTTTGCTTCCTAAAACTATTGCCATGTTCCTTTGCTTCTTGGAGTTTTTGACTTACTCTCTTGCCCCACTAGATTTTGACTTAACAGTTGTCTCACAGCAATGTGCTGGACTACTTGAAACTGGAGGCTGCTGGAGGTGTTTATGTGTGTGTGTGTGTGTGTGTGTGTTCACTTTGCTCTGGGACTTGCCATCAATGTAGGAGTAAGTGTATGGGGGAAAGTTGGAGCAATAAAGGGGCAATTTGACTGGGTTGCCTCTGTGCCTTGCCCTGCGTCATCACACTTTTGGGCACCAGGAACCAATTCTGTGAAGAGAGTCTTTTCTGTGGACTGGAGGGGGCATGCTTTAGGTTGGTGCTTGCATCCCACAGATGGAGCTGTGTTTTTTGTGTAGCCCAGTTTCTGGCATACTGTGGCCCTGTGCTGGTTTACAGATTGGGGTTGAGGACCCCTGTCTTAGAAGTTGGGATAATAGTCATATAACTGATGGCATATAATTTCAACATAATTCAATGGGACCTATAAATATACAAAGATGTTTAAAATAAATAAATTAAATATATTTCCCAAAGGTACTTCTTCAAAAGGCAACTTGACTTTATTTTGCTTGAAGATGTTCACTTCTCATCTAATAAACTTCTTGGATTAGAACTGAAATGTCTTGAAGCAAAACAAAATCCAGTTGCCTTTTGAAAAAGGTTATCTACCGTCGGGACAACCATGACCTGGATGACTGAGAATCTCCTGTTGAATATAATAAAATATATTGCCAATAACTGAATTATAACTCTAAAGTAGGATTGCACAGTCAACTTTCCATATATTTGTTTGTCCCATTGTTTTTTTTTTAATTAAAAAGGAATGGACTTCCACAACAACTGGATAATCATTATTATATCAAGTATGATGTTTAAAAATATTAATTAAAAAAGCAGATGATGGGGTCAACAACTTGAGATGACCAGTATGCTTTAAGATGGCTACATTAGAAAATGCTAGATTAGTGCACTGTCTCTATACTTCTATAGAAATGCATAACTGTGACTATTTAATTGGGTTCATGCAGCATGCAAATAATACAAGATTATCTAACACTTAACCCATGTTGTTTAGTTTTGGCACAGTGTATTAGCCAATGTTGATTTATCAACAAATGCAGGATAAAGAAACCATGGGTTGGGAAATAGTGTAAACTTTAGATGCAACATTGGAGAAACTTGAAATGTAGATAAATATTAATTGATATTAATATTAATTAATGTTAATAAATATTAATTGGAAGACAACATAGTTAGTAGAGGTGATGGAACTGATATCCAGAAGATATCCAAAGACAAATGCATCAAACTTTGACATAGCCTGTACACCAGGGATTTCAGGCTGGACCTCTCCTTACCTGTCAACATCAACTAAAACCTTTCATGAAGAAAGGAAGGGAACCACCACAATACCATCACTTCCAGACATCATGGCCAATCAGAAGAATATCATGAATTATGAAAAACCAAAAACAGTTGCGCCACCTCTATTCAGGCTCTTGATAGACTTGATAGATACTGCTTTTGTGGTATGCTTTGGCCTGAAATCCAGCTATAAAGCAATCAAATAATTCATTTCCTCCAGACCCTCTGAAACTATAGTCTACTTTCTCCAGAACCTTAAGTAAAAGAATGTTGGGTAATTGGATGCCAATAGAAGTTCTTCAAATGCTCCAGATGAAAAGATCACCAGAAGGCTCTGGTTAGTTAGTTTTTCTAGTTTTCTAGTTTAGTATTTGCCCTTGAAGCTCAGTGTATAGGTAAATAAGATGACCTACAAAAAATATCATGAGTGATTTAACTACATTGCAAATACTACATTTCTTGCAACCCCCTTTGATTTTTAAAATACTTTGAGGCACTGAAGCATATTTTTATATTTTGGATTTACAAAGGACAGCTTTATTTTTGTTTTTGTATTTTATAGCAAAATGCTTTATGTATAACATACTCTCATGGAAGAAATAGCAGTCAACATTTTTATTTTCCAGGGCAAACTTACAGTATCTCCTTGCAATACATCAGGATAACTGCTGGGTTGACATTAGTAAAGAAAGGACATGAACTACTACTACAAAAGCTAAACTCTGGTAGTAATGAAGACAAACTTCCTTCCAAGGTTGTGAGTTTTGTGTTTTGCAATGAAGGAAATAAAAGCTCTGGCCCCTGCATGAGAAGATAATGAAAACCTTCTGAAGCTTGGGACTTTGGCCTTATGAATAATCACAAATAAACATTAAGAGGGTTATGGTATTAACTGAATAAGAAGGATATGTAGGTGTGCATTATGAAGCTCCTCCTTTTTTAAATTTCTGAACCTTTCATCATTCAGCTACATAGCATTAAATGCACTTTTACAACACAAATACTTTCTGGAAGTCACATAAATAAAACAAGTGCAGAAATAATGGTTCAATTGCTAGGGGAGTTTATAGCCCAAGGATATTTAGTAAATAAAAGATACACTTTGTCATATGAAGTTCCCCGTGGCATAGCTCTCTGGAATCTAAATTATAACAGTAAATCTATATTTTATTTACTGTTATAATTTATTTAAGGCATTTGACTGCCATTTGGTCTGTTCTAGTACCAAACCTTTTAGAGAATAAACCTTACTGAATGTTTATTTGTGAGTAAATGCATGTAACAATGTCCACAGAGGTGGGTGAATCAAAAGCTAAGATGATAGTCCTGTCTTTGTATATATGGACTAAGGGAAGGGCTGTAGTTTCAAATGCCATGTTGACTTTTTTTGATACTGCCCTACATTGAATATGTATACTGTATACTGAATATAGATGTGGATTACATGAAATTGGGTTGCAGAAACTATGCAATCAATTTAAATTGGATCAATATGTCATGTTTCTCTTTCTGAAATTCTGTAATGGAAATATGTATTTTCAGATGGAATGGCTATTTCAAAACACTGCAAATATTGTAGAATTAAATTAAAATATAGTATAGTTATTAGGCAAAATGCTATAATATGGATTTTAATTCTGCATATGATTGAGTCTCAAAATAGTTTATTTACAATCATAAGTTCTACTTTTTTAATGGAGTATATACTCTGTATATTAAAAAGTAGATTATTTACCAGAACGTAAAACAAGTGTATTTTGTTTTCTTTGTAATATATAATTTTATTGTGTCTGGCATTAAAGACAAAAATATATACAAATATATATGGAGTTCCCCTATCTATGTCCCTTGCTTTATGACTTTTGTCAACCTGGATCTCTCAGGCTTCCCTATGTTCCCAAATAGTAAGTTAACAGGTGCTTGTTACTTATATGAAATAAATAAAGCTGCAGAAAGACTACACACATTGTAAAAGCTGGCATGCATGGAGTTGATAATCATAAATTTCTTCAAGCAAACATTTCCTACATGCAAAAATTTCTAAAAAAAATAAGCAAACACCCCTGCTTAGGTACTGCATACAATGTTCACTATAGTGCGCACAAATTCTTTGAGATATTGAAGATAGACAAAACTTGGTGATGATTTACACATTTGAAGCCCCAAGGCAATCACAAGCATTCATTCACACACATAACCTTTTTAGGTTGGAATGCTTTCATCCTATCCAAGAGATTTAGTTGATATTCTTTTGTGGCCTCTTTTTGAATATGATGCCCTTTAGGGCTTCCCACTATCTTGACTGTTTAATATTTATCATTTTATTTAATGACAGTAGGTTGCCAAACTGCATATTAAGCAGACTGTCACTTAAGACCAGTTCAAATAGGAGAAAACCTTCCATCGGGGTACAATGGCATGGCACGGAGCAGCAGGTTATCAAATCTGCAGATTACCCAATGTTGGATGGAAGCTAATAAGGCTGGGCAAAGCACTTTGCTTCATATATTGGAGGGGCAAAGAACCTCCACCTGAAATGTTAAGGCAGCTGCATCAATAAGAAATTTTGGCATGACTACTTTGAAGACTTCCTCCTAGATTTTATTTGTGCATCTAAAATCATCCTGACACTGTGGCCTTTCAGAAAGGTCTCAGGACAAGACTTTGTCACTGTGCCTGGAGACCCCATGGTGGTAGAGAGCCTGATAACTGACTGTATTGTTACTCATTGTACAGATTTCTGTGCTTTTCTTGAAAAAGCTTGCTAATGTCCTAGGTGAACCCTTCATGTACAATTTTTGAAATATTGTTCCAAACTAGTTCTCTGCCTAATCTATGGTCATCAGCTATAGTTATACCAATTTTTAAAAAGAGCAACCCTAGTTCAGTATAAAATTATAGACCAATCTCTTTGTGTTGTGTTACATGTAAAGTCATAGAATCCATTGCTCACCACGTAGAGACAAACAATTTGCTATCTGACAATCTGTTTGGCTTTAGGAAAAACTTGTCTTGTAATCTACAATTTGTGCACTGTAAAAACATCTGGACTACATGTCTTTATCAAGGCAAAACTGTGGATGCAATCTACATAGATTTTGTAAGGCTTTTGACACAGTAGTACTTGATAAACTCTTGCAGCATTTTTGGCCCTCTGCATAAGTGGATTGCTGCTTTCCTGCCTAACAGATTGCAGAAAGTCAAAGTCAAAGTTTTAGGTCCCACACTTTTCTTGCTTTATATGAACAATTTATGTGATCAACTTAAAAGCAATTGTGTCCTTTTTGCCGTTGGCGTAAAATTATTCAATACTATAGATAACTATGTTGTTTTGCAAAATGACCTTGCCTATGTGTTGGAATGGTCATCTATTTGGCAACTTCAAATTTCGATCAACAAAAACTCTGTCTTATATATTGGTAAATGTAGCCAGAATGCCAAGTATAAGCTAGGTGGCGTTGAACTAGATGATGACCCTCACTCTGTCAAGGATCTAGGTGTGCTTATCTCTGATGATCTCTTCTCCAAAGTTTGTTGTAACAGCATTGGCAAAAAAGCATTAAGAGTTATAAATTTAATTGTGTGCAGTTTTTTTCTGGAAACATTATATTGTTAATTAGAGCTTATAGATCTTATGCTAGAGCAATCTTAGAGTATTGTTCAACTGTTTGGAATCCCCAACATATGTCTTATATGATATCTTATATCAGTACAATTGAGTGGGTCCAGAAGTACTTCACAAGAAAAGTCTTGCACTCTTCTGTAACAATAGAATTCCTTATGCTACTAGGCTTGAAATTCTCAGTTTAGATAACTTAGAACTGTGCTGCTTGCAGTCAGACCTAGGTATTGCATACAAAATTATACACAGTAATGTTTTACCTGTAAATGACTTTTTTTGTTTTACTTGCAATAATATGAGTGCTAACAACTGCTTTAAACTTAATGTAAATTGTTCCAAATGTGACTGTAAAAAAATATGACTTTTGTAATAGAGTTGTCAAAGTCTTGAATGCTCTACCTGATTCAGTTGTTTCAACTACAAATTCTCATAGTGTTAATCGCAAATTGACTTCCATAGACCTTACATCATACCTAAGTGGTCAGTAGAGGGGGCATGCATAAGTGCACTAATGTCCCTGTCATTGTATTTTATATTTTTAATATTTTTATTCTTGTATCATTTTTTCATTATTGTTTGACAAATCCTAATAAATAATAAATAAAATAAAGTTTGTACACTCCTGCAAATGAACTTTTAAATCCATTTAAATCAATTTCTAATGGTTTTTATTTTTGGTTGTTTATTTGTAAATATTGATTTTTGTTTTAGAACCTGTGAACTGCCCAGAGTCACATATGTGAAATGAGCAGCAATATATATTTTATTTTATTTATTTATTAAATTCCTATGTCACCCATCTACCTACAAGATGCCCCTGGGCAGCTTACAAGTTATAAAGCAGGTTAAAAAATAGTTTAAAAATTAAAAGATTTCTGATAGGAACATAGCAATGTATATGGAACAGAGACAGATTTCTACTAGTAGAGATTCAGTTTCCTGCAAATGGAAATAGTTCCCAAGAGGTTTAATTTTAGTTCATTAATAGTGAGTTCTAAATAGGCCATTCTGAAGATGTGGCAAGAAAAAATGGGTCATAAGTGTGAAAAAGGTCATCAGTCACTTTTTTCAATGCCGTTTATAATTTTAAATGATTATTAAATGATTATTATAAGTCAAAGACTGAATTGTGTTATTTCTTGTAAAAGTTTAGTTACAGCTCAGTCATAATATAAGTTAATAAAAAACCTTTGAGTTAATAAAGTTAAATGAAATAATTTAAATAATAGTTTGGGAGTTAATTGTCTCTTTACCCTTCCCATAATTTTGAATGGAGATATCACATTAACAAAATATCTCTAGTTTGTATCGGAGTTCATAGACAGATGTTTAGTATTTATTATACTGTATGTATAATTATCCTGTCTACACTGAATAGAGATATCACATTATCAAAATATCTCTATTTGCATTTGAGTTCATAGACAGATGCTTAGTATTATATGTGTAATTATCATGTCACAAAGATAGCAAATATTACTATTTCGCAGACAGTTTTGGACACAGAAATAATACATACAAGTGTTATACTCATTTAATTAATTAATTTGTTATCCGCCAATATTATTTTTGTAAATTATGCAATGCAATGAACATACCTAATATACCTTCCTTCTCCTATTTTCCCCACAACAACTCTGTGAGGTCGGTTGGACTGAGAGAGAATGACTAGCTTACAGTTACCCAGCTGGCTTTTATGGCTAAGGCAGGATTTGAACTCATGGTTTCCTGCTTTCTAACCTTGTGCCTTAAGCAGGAGAGCAAAAAGACTCTCTTTTTGCTTGGAGCTTCACTTTTTCTTGCTTTCTTCACAAATCCAGTACCAGAGGCAAATAGAATATAGCCCAAATCAATCTAACCTATTTCATAGACATTATTAGAATGTACGATACCAATCTGACTTTTTTTAGTGGCAGGTAACCGTGGTTCATAAATATAGATAATGTTTTTGGTTTGGTTTTCTTTTTTTATTGTTTTCTTCTTCTTCTTGCTAATTGGTTTGCATTTGTGACTATCAACAAGGCAGACAGAACATTAATCAAAATGCATGCAGTGGTCTCATAATATTTGTAAACTGATGATGAATGTATATAGAATGTGGTTTTCTCAGCAAATGTCTTAATTTGTTTATTTAAGCATCTAAAGTAAGCTTGCTTTATTCCAAACATAATTAAAAATGAATGATCTAATCAAGGTTAAAAAAAAAGCATTTTGCTACTTTCTTTGAAAGCCTGTAGAAAAAGAACGTTTGGAAGTTTTATTAACCTCCCCTCAAACTAAAATATTTGACACCCCAAATTACTTGTGAGGTGAGAGCTTTCTCACACTAGCCTAATTATAGGATTTATATTCTTTTTATTTATATGTCTTTTACTTCAGACTTTGATTCATTCCAGGCAATAGTGTCAGTAAGCAAGAAAGAATTATCACAAACTAAATAACATTATATTTGTCTTACATTATTTACTAGTAAGAAATGTTCCATTTGAAAGTTATCCAAAATACTTTCACATAAGGCACCAAAATCTTAAGTAGGGGCTATAGCTGTAGGATTTAGGTAAGATAAAAGTATACTTTAAAGTACAGTGAATATAGATTTCAATTATCTTCTACTCCTTCTACATAGAGGATGTGATTAATTTTCTCAGGGTGCAAAAACAAATGAATGAGTATAGTTGCCAGAAAAGAAAATTGACATCATCAATCATGTAATTGGTAAATGACAGTTCGTTTTCCTTCTTTTATCATGAGTTCTGGAATAGAGTGTACTGTCCAGAAGAAAAGAGATACACTGATGACCATAATCATTGTGGTTGGCTATAGTTTCCCCTTCACTTAGTCCTCAAGAATATTGGGTCCCCACTTGACTTTTTAAAAAATATTTGAACTACTCTGTTGTTTTGATGTCTTTGAGTCAGTGTTGACTTCTCGTGACTACCTGGACTAGTTCCTGAAGTTTTCTAGGCAATATTACAGATGTATATTACAGATGTAATATTACAGCCTCCCATTTAGGATTGAGAGGGAATGAGGGAATGACAGCTGGCTTCATGCCTAAGGCTGGACTACAATTTATTACCTCTCAGTTTCTAGCCTGATGCCTTAACTGCTATACTAAACTGACTCTCATATTATTCTAGCAACCATAAAATAAGAGGAATGTCATGTGGTTCTAAATGAAGTGATTTATATAATGTTTTTCTTATCAAGCATACATATGGTAGTAAGCAAGCTAGATATATCTATATCCACCATATTCTTGCTTTGGCTGCTAGGTACAAAATTCCATCTTAAAAAAAGGGAAGAATAAATAAAAAACAATTTTTGCCACTCAACTCACTATATTATTAAAGTCAAACGCAGTCTCCAGCTAAACCAATGAGTTATAATTGCCCCAAATTATTTTTCATTTTCACTGATTTCAAGAAACATATATATTAGTGAAATTAACTGCTTTTTAAAAAGGTAACTGGATTAGTCCTTCCATTCCTCTTTCCTACATCCAGTCAGAACTAAAGAAGCTTCTTGAATGAGAAGCAAAGTGTCCTCCTCAAGGAAAAAAACATAATCCAGTTGCCTTTTGAAAAAGCACCTTTGAGACAACTATCACCTGGGTGGCTGAGAATCTCCATAGACATTTGCTTTTATGCAGGTTTTTCCAGTATTCATGTTTCGTAAAAAAATAAAATTCACTGTTTACAGTATTGTGCCAGTATTTGGATTAACGACAGGAGGAAAGCATTATCCACTCTGACATCCATAATGTAGAATAATATCCCAATTGAGATTTGAATTGAAGATTGAATTAATACCATATCTGATTACAGATATTAATAGGGATTCCTGCTGAATTTTGAAAGTGATATATTATGATTGGTTCTACAATATTTTATATGATTTTATTGCAAATACTTCTGAGTTTTAAGTGAGAACATGTCTTCTGATGTTTATATTTAGCTGCCAATTTAACTGCAGATTTGTAATTAATCCTATTTTTTCTGCGTTGGATTATCAGTATTTTGTCAGTAGCTCATGACTATATAGAATTTCTGGACAAATCATCAAATATTAATTGTGATAAAAAGAACCAAAAGAGTTAAAGTATTTCTCTGTGTCTTTTCTAGAATTATTTCTAAGTCATTTGAGCATAAATTTGGGAACAAAGAATGTGAGACTGGATAGTTTTTTGCCTGCTCCAGTTCTTACATTTTTATGTGAAGGCTTTTTTTAAAGATGAAAAGCAATACGATAAATAATCTCTAATTCATTTAGATGCTTGACTTCTTCCTTGTTCTGTCTATTGCAGGGCAGACTGCAATGATAGTTCTGATGCGGGTGGTCAAATTCCCCTACGTTCAATTAAATTCTATTTACCATTTTTTGGCTTTTCCAATAAACTGGAAAAAAAAGCTGGCCTATTTTCAATTACTTTCTCTTATGTATAAATGTGAAAATTAATTGGAAACAGATTAACTGTTTTCTAGACAACTTCTGGACATCAATAGTGACTCCAAGAGTTATAACACACTTACAAAGTTTCATTTCAAGCAGAACTTAATATTACTCCATCAAGAAGGACTTCTCTACCCATAGAGATTCTTGTTTCTGTCTTCTTCCCCATTATCATATTCATCTTGTTCATTACCAGCAAAAGGCTTCCCCTTAAGTGGACCATTGAGGTCCACAGTTTCCAGGAAATACTTCCAGGACTCATTTTTAAATACACAGTAGTGGAAGTTGGCAGAACTTTGGATGTTTTGGATGATGCTGGAAACTGAGGCAACAATTTTGAAAATTAACTATTTTGGTACATAATTAACTATAATGGTACATAATGTAGAATATATACATTATGAAGAAATGAACAATAAATAAATAAATTGTTAATTGATTAATTGATACATCAGTAATAAAGATTTTCGATTAGTCAAAACATGGCTTGACATTCTGTAGTAATAATTTTAAGATTGGTGTGTCAAGAATCTACTGTATCCCATGTTCCTCTAGTTGATAAAAGCAGAAGGTTTTTAAGAACCAGCCAAACAAATAAATTGATTTGGTAGCTTTTCATTGAAATTGTATATTTATGGGGTATATGGAATTAGAAGTAGAGCTAGATCTAATTATGTTTCTGGATAGTGAGGTGGGAAGAATTAATGCCTTTAGGAGCAATTGAGATTTCATTAGCACTATGTAATATATTCCATTTTTATTTAAAAAATGAATTAAAATTAAATCAATAATTGAATTGCTTTCCTTAGTGATATGTGGCATGACAATATTCAACAAGAAAAATACTCTATTGTTTAAAAGACACTTCAGATCTTGTGTGGAAATAGCATGGCAGAAAAAAAAACAACCTACCCTAAGATTCCATTAAACAATGACATCGGTGGTGTAATTAGATGTGCGTCTTTTATTTAAGCAAACATCTGGATTCTTTTTCCACCATACATGGAGTATTCCTCATCCATTCCCTCTTCATGCTTTCCAAACATAGAGGAAGAAGAGAGATAGGAAGATAACAGCCAGTAGTAATTGCTTGGGAAACCATTTGAGTCTTTGCTTCAATGCATACAGCTATTGTTTAGACAATAGTTAATTCAAATGCACTAGCAGAAGAGAAGTGGTTCTCGTGTATTGTTCTACTTTCTTTACATGTGCTATGTCCCCTATTTTGACATGTGCTTAGGCTACTATGGCTTTCATTCCATATTTGGAATGAAAAAAAAAAGATGGCCAACTAGTAGACATGGTGGCAGAAATACAGTAAGCACCTTTGTGTTCAATTAAGTGGGTTGATGGATTGTACAGCCCATATTTGATAACTCTACTCTACACATTTTAGCTTCTTGTCTTGAAGATATGAAGCAAGGCATGAAGCAAGGGAGAAAGCTGGTGGATATTCTGGGCCTCTAAGCTCAGAATTAATGATGCCTGTCTCCCTTCATTATATTTAGATCAATGCCTAGGAATTACTAATTTTCTAAGCCAGTGGAAAGTTAATACAGGAAAGTGGTTCTTACCTTTCTAAATTCTTAGTGGTAAGTAGTAAGAATGATATGCCAAACATGAGAATCACATTATATTATTGAATTTAGACTGTAAGAGGGAATGATAATGAGACATTTCTTGAAGAATGGACCTCCACTCAACTCCATCTGTTTAGAAGATTAATGGGAAGAGAGGTTTGAGGTGAACCAGGGATGAAGAAAAAAAAGTTTCTAAAAACTGCTAGTGTAATCAAGCCTGAATGTCTAATGAGTCTGAATTTCAATGCAACAGTAATGTTTTGTTGTTTTAAACTTAGCAATTAATTCACTTAATTCACTTCACACACACACCCATTTGTGGTCTTTGATGATAAAATATCCAAATTTTACTATTGGGTTTAACAACTGGATGCTAGCTGCTGTATCTCATCATATAAACATACCTTTGACTTATCACATTATGATGAAGTCATTTACAGCCCCAAGGACTCCGACCACTTTATCATAAGTAGCAGATTTTGACTCTTCCCAGATATGTAAAATAGATTGTACCTTAAGCAGTTTCAAAGACCCTGAACAGACAAATTTCATCTGAAGGTGGTACTGAGCAAATATATCCTAATAGCTTATTATCCTACAGATGCTTAAAATCTTCTACACAGTGGTCTAAGATGTATTTTGCCAGATTCTCCCTCCTCAGGAAAACTTTGAACTGTCACTTTGAACAGATCTGTCAGTCATCTATCCAAAGAAACATCAGATTGGAAAAATAATGTTTTGATGCTCTAATCATAAATCTTAATAAAATATTTTGCGCATGTTTGATCAGATTTAGTCTTTATTCTCCTCCAGCAGTGCTCTAGGCATCTCTTCTTCTACTTCATTCTTCCAGGGAATGAAAAAAGGAGTCTCTCTAGGATAGATGTATATCGGGGTGTCAAACTTCAAGCCCGCAGGCCACATCCGACCCATGGGGTACTTAGATCTGGCCCATAGGACTGCCCTGGAAATAGCAAAGAACCAGCCACAGTGCTTCTGCCAGAGAAAACAGAGCTCCTATCATTGCCAGATAGGCTTTCTACAGTCAGGTTCATGGGTACCATAGTAGCCAGGAGGTGGCTTAAATCACTCTGGTTTGAATCTAAGGAAAGAAGACTAAAGTTTTATGCAACCATAATCTTGGGGAACTTCACTGCCAGCCTGACTCCAACATTAAGCATCTTATGTAAGGAAATCACTATTCAACAAGGAATACCAGTAACAGAACTCCAATCTGATCTCTGGTACTCACCTAACCAGCAGAGTCTCACAGCCAGTTATCCGCAGGATAGCACTTCTAAAAGCCACCAGAGTTTCTCAGATGTAAATAGCTACAGGCAATTATTAAAAATTGACTTACAGGCAACGTACCACAATCCCAGGCAATGTAACAAGAAGAATACTCAGAACTATAAGTTCCCAGGCAACGTACCACAAAAATATCAGGACTATAAGATCCATGATTGCATCTAATTTCCCTTCCCAACTACCCCTAACCCTCCTTCC
>JAEANM010007877.1:0-17407 GCA_017656035.1 Myanophis thanlyinensis | reverse complement strand
ATTTAGACCTTGGAGAATGGGAATAATATCAGTTTGCATAAGTTTGAAAAAAAATTCTAATTTGAAGAGGTCTAACCTTCAGGCATTACAAAAAGGATATTTATCAACAGATGAGTCAGAATAGAAATTCCTCCAAGATTTACTTGTTGGCATCACATATGATATTGCCCTTTCTTTTCAATGTCAATTCCTGTTGTATAAACTCTGCATCGCAGATACTGTGAAATCCATGATGTGAGTCCATGGATGCCAAACAATCGGATGGGAAATTAAACAATTTTATTTAGCAAAGCTAGCAGGTTACAAAAATCTCACCCAGTCCCTTGTACTAGGGACAAGCTGAAAGCAAATATCAAAATTTATACTGGAGTTGATCAAAGTACAGCCCACATAAACAATATAACAAAGCAGAGAACTAACAAGAATGGGCAATTCAGCCAGATATGTTCTCATAATGCAAGAGGCAATAAAAGAATACTTTGAAAAGGTAGCATCCTTGTTTATAGAGCATGTCAGTGCCTTATTGTTATTCTAGCAAGCTTCCTTCACCACAATTGTAGAAGAAAATAGATAACAAGGCATTTTCCCAGGCCTTCAGCAATTTCCAAGGACATCAATCTAGGTCATGCGTTTTAAAGATGTATTAACAAGAGCCTGCTGTACTTTAATTATATAGAGGACTACAATTATATTTGGTTATAGATTATATGAGAGATAAACATCATTGACATACCAATAGTAGGTAGAAAGTATTCAGTACATGAGAATATGCAATCAAATGAATTCACAGTTCTTTATGGATAGAAATGTTCTAGAGATCATTAACATCAAAAACCTCATAATGCATCCTAGATGGTAATCAGGCAGATATCGAATGATCCTAATTTCTCCTGCCAACAAAGAGTTAGGTTTCATATAGCTCCCTTCTTCTGTGCTTAATGGAAGATCTGCTAAAATCCCCATGTGACAAAAAACTTGTCCTTGCCATACAGGAGCCATTAAAACTATACATATATGCTGATCTACTGTCCCTATTATCAGAACTTATACTACACTCTCATTTCCCCTTTTGACAGTGCAGGTTTAAAATGAAAGCCTGCTTGTAGATTTTCTCTTGCCTGATAGGAAACAAATCACTACATATAATTTAGCTAAATTCTGTGTGGTGACAACTAAAATTCCCCAGAGAGAGTCAATGGATTGGGATGAAGACAAACACACTGAAAATTCTCCTCTTTTCATTTTTTTATTACTATAACTGCCATCAACTGAATTTTAGCCTGAACTCTTTGTCTAATTAAAAATGCTCCAATCGATCTCTTGATCCAATAACATAGTAATAATTCTTCGCCTCTTCACTGACAGTCTCAAAATATTTTAGCTCTAAGAGTTTAACCTACAGGATAATTTGCTTTATTATACAGTATTCTGTGTTACATATGAATGTTGTTCAACAGCTCACATGGATTTGGTATTCTCTGCTTTCTATTTGTTTTTTGCCCACTTGTTTTTCTGTTGTTGTTTTTTCCTATTTTTTATACTGGCCATTCACCAAAATACTATTACTTACATATATAGATATATATAACAATATTGATTATATATATAATCATTATTATAAATAACGCTACATAGCCTAAGTTATAAGCATAAGTCAGAAAAGATACAGTGTTTGGAATACAATTTCTCCTTTGTCTCTAATTTCATATTTACCATCAACATTTCTAATCAAATTAAACTGAAGCTAATTCTTAGCACATAACATTCTGACAATTAAGACAGCCTACACACTAAAACAGTTTATTGCTTACTCTTGCCCGTTTGGTTCATTTCACACAAACATTCATAGATAAAGGATATACATGCACAGAATCTGTGCATATATACTTTGGACTGGATAAATATCATGTCTTGACAGAATCAGGAAGAGTAGCCCAAGAGCAGAACAGAGGGCCTAACACAAGGTGTGGTATTGAAGAACAAAGCATGAAAAAAAATATTTAGCATATTTTCACCTTACTAAGTGCCTTCAAATATATTGGACTACAATTTCCATCCATATTCTAGCTGCTTGGTGTGCTGGCTAAGCATGATAGCCCATGCATCTTGACATTACCAAGGAATAATACCAAGTCTGCAGCAATAACTAAATAGAACCAGAAACAGGTCTTTAGATGCTTCTCTTGTTTTCCAATATAGAGTACTGATAAAGCCACAATTCTCACTTTGCCTCTAATGGCAATAGATGGTGAGGAATGGAAGAAATCAGGCTAGAAAAATGCAAACACCCCACACCACCTCAATCTACAGGGAATAAGTGATGAGATTCAAATAATTTAACAACCAGTTCTCTGCCCTAATGGCCAGCTGAACCAGCAGTTCTCCGAACTGTTTAGAAAGTTAACAACCAGTTCTAGAGAATAAGTGCAAAGTGGTTGAACCCCACCACTGAATAAGGCTGCGATAGCTTTTTGCCATAAGGCTGAGACCTTCAATTTGGGACTTTTTGTGCCAGGTTTGTCATGAGTTATACCAGCATTTGTCCAGGAGATGGGACTCTGAGCATGACTCTAGAACTAGCCATGCATATACTCTATAATGCAAGTCAAGGAAGAGTCTAAACGGAACTTAGAATCTAGATTGTAATTAGTGAGTCATGACTTACTTTGCATTTGAGGTGTTCTCAGAGGCTCTAAATACTTGAGGGCAAGACTTGTAAGTGTTACACTTCACTCTAGTCAAATTATTTGATGTGCCCTCTTGCGAGTGTCACATTTGCATTAGGAACCTGTCATTTTTATATTCATTTGATTCCAGATGATCTGATTGAAGTTTTTGTTTCCAGCTTAGAATGACAGATGCATTGGGCTTATTGCAATCAAGTGGGAATAAATAGCAGAGACTGCTCTGAAACTGTGATTAAAGAAGAAAAGTGCAAGAAAATATTTCCACAGAAGCATGATTGGCAATGCTTTCATTTGATAACACTGCTAACAATATCTCACTATTCTGATTTTTAAAAAAAATATATCAAAAGCATAGCTATTCCAAAAAGTCACTGCAATAAACATTCATTCCTATAAAAAAAGATAAAAGTATATGGAATTAATATCATCAAGATATATAATTTTATTTTCATCATCACTGACTGATTGATAAACACTGGTTTATCTTGTTCTCGCTTTGGATGTTGCGTACATCTGTCCTTTGTAAACCATGATTTACAGTTTGGCAGTAATTGAACCCATCCATTTATGGCTTAAAATGGTATGTAAAGATATTCACTGAGTGAATCTATAAAGAGGAAAGAACATCACATCACTGCCTGGCCTCAAATTGTTATTAATGTTAGATTATTGTTACTAATCATTTTAATGATTAATAATGTTTTAAATATTCCTAATTTTAAATTGTTAATAAACTTTGGAATGTTTTTACATTTCTGTGATTCTGGCTGCCCTGAATGGTCTGCACAATAGAAAGATATTATATTCTGGATAACAATTGTCACTCCTAATGACTTCTATATAATCAATTACATTTTCTAGAGATTCAGAAACAATACTCTTTCAATTTATATATACAGAATTTTTGTTCTGATATTATTCTGGATATACAGATGTGGATCAGGAACAATTACCATAATTATATTTTCCCATTATGCATTCAACTATAGAATTGCCCAAAACTCCAATTGCAGTTGATGACTTGATTTCAGCTTTAGCGCTGTTACTGGCAGAATGTCTGCATTCATACAACACATTTAACTTCATTATTTAAATAATGTCCTTTCTGAGTTCTCATATTACACTGAATAATATAACCTAAACAGCAAGATGCATACAACTTAGTGAATGACAGGAGGAGGGGCGGAGGAAGAGGAGGAGGAGGAAGGGAGAAAACATGGCTTCTAGAACTTTTTCTAAATCCTCTTTACAGTATACCACATTCACATTGGGGATTTATGTGCACATAGGAAAGATTGTGTAAACTGAATATGATCCATTCTGAGCCACGTGAGAATGGAGAAGTTAGCATGCCACCTACTAACTGTTTTTCACATAGGAATGCAAGTGGTTTTTTGCCAGCTTCTCTGTCTCATCCTCTTCCAAAACTGTTTCCATTCTGTCTGGTGTTGTAGCCGAAAACCCAGTCCAAATCGGTTAAGAAATGCAGCAGACGCGAGGTCAGTTTGGATGACCGCGAAGGGTCCCGTTTATTTCAAGCCACAAGCAAAACTCATGATAAGCTTTTGCTCCTGTCGTAACTGGAGGAAAAGAAGTGAGCCGTGGTTTTTATATTTTGCTGCGGTGTCACTTTCCGCGTTTCCCATTGGCTGGGTGAACCAGCCAATGGGAATCACCCATTTGGCAGCCAATCAGCTGCCGGTTCAAGAGTCCGCTTGGTTGGACCAGAGTGGAAACTCCGGCTGCGCCTGCCCAGTACATTACATCTGGTTGGGGGGGGAGGGTATGTCAGCATGCTGATTATAGAGAGACAGATACAGTCCCAAGCCCCATTAGACTATTTCTTTTCAACATTTTGTCTGGTTGGAAAGAATAAGACCCAAGATGAACATTAGCCAACATAGCATATGGTATACCTGTCTCTGTCAGTTCTTTACCTGAGTGGGTGATATCTATTAGAGTCAGTATTTCTGAGATTTCACATATCAATTACCATCTGTTGATCTATGTACTGTTTGTATCGATAAAGGAAATGGGGCATTTAATTGAAGGACAATAATAAAAATCTGATGTAGGGCTTCATTTCTGGGATTTATGAAAAGCCAGGTACAAACAAACAATTTTCATCATCCAGAAATATACCCCTTTATTAATGCAAATACATATTAGTCTTCCATTGGTTAGAGAGAGGGTGGAGGAAGGGAGAGAGAGAGAGAGAAGTGGCATATCAAAATTGCAACCCATGAAGCTGGTCCCAGGACAGAAAATGTTATGCTAAAACAAACATAGCTTTTGTCTCTCTGCATTTTCATCTTCTTCCCTGATTACTCACTGTCATGTCATCTGTTGACACCAAGGCAGCCTTAAGAGCCCCAACAAGACTTGTGCTGCTGACATCTCTGCCTATAAATGAGATCAACTGGACCATTAGCAGGTCACATGAAGAATTAAATCATACTAGCAGTCACTTTAAATGTAAATGCCATGTTTAGCTAAAAAGTGAGTTTAGGTGATCACAACAGCTTTAATGTAATTGAAATGTTAATAGCATTTGCTCCTGAAACAAGTATGCTCCAAGAAAGATGGGTCAGCTTCTAGGAATCTGAATGTTTACCCCAAAGACAGTAAGGTACTCTTTTAGGAACAAAGACATACTGAAGTTTCTCTGTGTTTTATTTCATCCTCATATCAACACATTTACACATTTACAACATGAAGTATGATGTTTACTCCTTCCAATGGTTGAGGACCCATTGTAAATGGCTGCCTCTTCATTGCCAATGTGTGGCTGTTGTAAATCATACCCCAGAGCAAGGCTTTAAAGGAGATACTTAAATCACAAAATAAAACAGATCAGAGGTGCAATTATGATCAGCGAAGCAGGCACCACTATGTTGTGCATAATTAAAATGACTGTAGGTCTTCTCCATAAATACTGTCAGAAAAGTACCTGTCCCTACTTTGAAATAACAGCTGTGAGGAAAAGTTTCTTACTCTACTCTTCATGACTTTGGAAGAACTTATAACTGTGATGGCAAAATAATCTTGCATTTGTTAAAAAGTTTGGGGACATCCCTTTTCCCACCAGCTTGAAAGGAGACTCAAAAGAATAATTATTGCATAATTCGAGCTTTGAGAAGAATGAGGTGAAAGACATTTCAATTTTTGAAGGGCAATTCATCTAAAGCTGAGCTTTGGGAGCAAAAATGTCAGACTAGCCCATCACAATTTACAAACTGGATCTGATAATGAAAGCTGTCAGAATGAGAAATAGACTGCAAACAAAATCCTCATCTTATGTCTAAATATGGTTGAAAAGCACTGAGCACTGATCTACAATTTACACCAAGTAGCATCAATTTGTTGCCAAAAATATTTTAACAATAGCCTATCATACTTACACATCTCAGAGTCTAATTGCCCTAAACCTATATTTCAGATTTGCATAATTGATTAATATGAGGAAATATGATTCAAAAGAAAATTGTAGATTTAACAAAGGTGAGAATATTACAAGAGAATTAAAAGCAAGCACATAAATAAATAAAACGTGAAAGAATCTAGAGGAAATTAAATACAGAAGCTTTTTTCAACAGACCCTCTAAATTAATTTTTCTCTTTTTTTCAAATGGCCTAGCTTACCTACAATTAAATTTGCATGTAAACCGAGTATTGACTTTCTATATTCCACAAGGAATGTTTAAATTAAATCCGTATTGCAATATGGAAGAACCACTTTTCAAATCTTCCATAATAATAAGGGCTAAATTAGATTGGGCAGTATGCTAGAAAAGTAAATATCTTCAGTAGTATGATTTGGGAGGAAAGGTTGTTGAGAAGGTGATTGGTTTATATCTGAAGAGGACCCTGGTGGAAACCAATTATCTTAACCTGATTCAATCAAGTTTCAGGCTGGGATTTACTACTGAGACAGCTCTGGTTGTGCTCCTAAATGACTTAAGTGATAATAAATAAAGGAAATAAAGAAAAGAATATGTTCCATCAGTGTTAGTTACAATTTAGGATATTGATAGTATAACCACATAATTATTTGACTTTTACATACAAATTCCATGTATGAAAAAAAGAGAAGAAACTCCTGAAGATTACATCAAAGGATATGCTGTTCAATGCACTCTGCATGGTGCTACTCTTGAAGCAGATGTGAAATTCAGCTGGTTCGCACCGGTTCTATAGAACCAGTTATTTAAAAAAATCTCCTTTTGTTTTTTTCCCACTTTGCAGGGTTAATCCTGTAAAATTAACTTTACAGCATTAATCCTGTAAATAAGGCAGTTGTTTCTAGCCTAATCTTTATTGCCTTGCTCACAGAAACTGCCTCTCCCCTTATTACATTGTAACTTTGGTGAAGTTTAATTCTGTGCTTGGTGATGTTTAATCCCGTGGCCACGCCCACAGAACCAGTAGTAAAAAAATTGAATTTCACCACTGGTGCATCTAGCTGACTCTAGATGTGGGAGAAGCAGAAAAATTAATAAAGCAAAAGCAGTGTTGCTGAAAATTCTGCCCCTTTTGTATATGCACCATGACATCACACATCTACAGTATCTGGAAAAACAGAGTTTGCAACATGATGACACAATGCTGTTTTTGTCATTTCAAACAGTTGAAGGCACATTGAACAGAAATTACCCTAAAACAGTTCAGGACTTAGGTCTACAAACCAGAACAGTATGTTACTAGAGAGAAAAATATAGAATTGTATTTCTCTCTGTGATGTGTGTATTGCCTTCATTGGGGTTAAAACATTTAAAATCAAGAAAACAACACAAAACCAAAAGAAACAAAGATGGAAGAGACAATAAATCCAGATGGAAACAAAAGAAAAAGAAGAAGAAAAGAGGGTTTCAACCAGGGCCCTTCTAAATGTGAGAAGGGTGGACCCCATTCAAATCCATTGTAATCTTCTGGGTCGTTTGTGTCTTAATCTCTTTTCCATTAGCCTCCTGTATTGTAACAGCTTGGGTAATGGGTTGTGTGATGACCTTGTGAATTGTATTGCTGTGGTGTCTTTGGTCTTGTACTGTGATTTTCTGGGTTGTTTGCTGTGTTGCAGGATGTGTTACAATATAGGAGGCTAATGGAAAAGAGATCAAGACACAAACGACCCAGAAGATTACACTAACGACCCAGAAGATTACAATGAAGGACCAAGGACACTACAACAAAAGAACTCACAAGGCACAGCCCATTATACCAACATTAACTCCATCAACTAATCAAGAGGCAGCAGTGCAGCCAACCAGCCCAACACACCATGCCCTCCCACCAGTATTTATAGAGAGACAACAGCTCCGGTCACACACTTCTTGCACTGGCACGAAACAGAAGGCACCAGCCTGAAGATGGCAAGTGGGACCTCACCGAAACATTGCAAAAATATTCTCAAACTTACACGGGAAAAGACCCAATTACCAGCATCCCTTTGAGACTGGGGGAGCACTTCAGGAGCAAGGAGACTATTTTTCTATGGATGATGAAAACCAATGAGCTCTACTACCCTACAAAGCATTGTGAGCTCAAATCATCCTCAACAGAGAGATCAGTCCACTCTGGGTGAGCCTCTGCCTTGCTTCTCTGCTACAGATGAAATTCCACCTGCAACCACTGGATCAATTTGCAAAAACAAAGAGCCAGAGACTAGCAGTAGCACGTCCTCCTGATGCAGACACTTGTAGGAAAAAAAAAGAAGCTCATTTTTAGTCATAAGTGGGCAGATGGGGTTTTTTTGCCTTCTTCCAGGGGTCATCCATACTGAATGAATTATAGAGCGGGCTTTAAGAACAACAGGAACATAATCAAAGCTAAAAATGGATTTCCCTTCCAATACCTGTGTATGACAACATTCAGTAACAGTCCATGTGGAGGAGTTCTCACAAAATGCCATGCTTCCTATATTGCAGTTCAACTATGTATATCTTGGTTACTTAAGCTATTGTCTCTATTTTATTATGCATCCATTTACATGCCTGAACTATTTTTTTAAGAGCTGTGCAATTACTGAAAAATAACTGAATGGCATATTGAAGGAAATAGCAATAAATATCTTGTCTTGTTATACATCACTCCACCTGAGTGATTGAGGTTTCTGGGTGGGTTGGAAATAAGTATACTAAGAGCTCTCTAAGAGCTCCCAGTCCATAACAAGCCACACAACACTGCTTGATTATTATCAGTTGAGACTTTGTGAATATAGAGCACTTGTATGAAGTCAAAACCTTACAGATGCTCTACATAAAACTTCTAACATCTAAATTTTTAGTAGCATTCCAAACAGGTTCACTGGTTCACTGACAGTTCAAAGTTATCCCTGCAAGACTGTGATGTAAGTAGATTCTGCCTGCAAAATATGCTCAATTTGTCTTCTGTCCCCATATCCCCAGATTTCTCTGGCTTATGGCAACTGAATTCCAATCAAGCCTCATGCAAGCACAAATATAAAAGAACTTTTAAATCCCAATTTTCTTTTCAACTTATTTACAAGTTTTACCATTAAACATTAGGCAAGCACTTTGCAATCTTCCCTTAATTCCCCATCTTTAATTATATAATTGAACAACATCCCTTCCTTTCCACCCCCTTCACAATACAAAACTAATTTTTCCAGGAAACATTAAACATTACCATCTTAATGAAGTTCTTAATGAAATGGTCCACTCTGAATGCAAATGAGTAGTGGTGGAGCCACCACTTGCTTATTACGTCCTAATGCAGAAGGACAAATGCCCTTTCTTTCATCAATCACTAAGAATTGTATCCCTTTTTAAAATCTAGCATTTTTATTAGTGACAACAACAGAGAAAATAAATTTAGAAACAAGTGCAAATAACCTCTGACCAGTAACTTTCAAAATAAATAATGATGTCCCTTAAAAAAATTGGTTCTTTCCATAAAATTCACCCATTTAACAGGGTTTGTTGGTTCTGAAGTTTAAATATTTGCTACCTCTGCTGGCAGAACTGAAAACATAGAACAATAGACTGGGAAGTCCTAATAAGATCACATTCACCCAGCCTGATCTGTGGAGAAACAGAAAGAAATATAAATTACTACCCATTCATACTCTGTGGATGATTCATACAACACAAGATTCTTGAGGACTTTAGTTGCCTCAAATTCAGGGATGGGAAGGAGATAGAAGTGGGAGTGATGGGATATGAATGTCCATACCTTAAATTAGAATTCTCTATGCTACTAGGCTCAAAATTCTGAGTTTGGACAGCTTAGAACTGTGCCACTTGTGGTCAGACCTAAGTATTGCATACAAAATTATACAGACTAATGTTTTACCTGTAAATGACTTTTTCTGTTTTAATCACAATAACGTGCACTAATAACTGCTATATGATAGAAATATGACTTTTGTAATAGAGTTGTCGAAGTCTGGAATGCTCTACCTGATTCAATTGTATCTGCTACAAATTCTCATAGTTTCAGTCACAAATTGACTTCTGTGGGCCTTACACTATGTCTAAGTAGACATTAGAGGGGGTGTGCATAAATGCACAAATGTACCTATCATCTCTGTCATTGTATTTTCTTATTCTTGTATCTGTTTTTACTGTTATTGTTTGACAAATTCTAATAAATAAAATAAATAAATAAATTGAATAACAGGTTCAGATTAGGGATTCAGTCCACGAAGGATCTTTGCAAGCTCTTGGATCTTTCTTATGCCTTTAACAAATATATCTTGCCAGCATATCCTCCATGACAATCATGAATCTCTCAAGTGATATCCAGGTCAAGTCATAGAGATTAACATAACTTTGGACCTTATTTCAACTTTAGAAAGGATCATATGTGATCTAGATCTGGAAGATATTAGACTAAATCTATTAGCATGATATTTTCAGCCACAATTCTGGAATGAGAAATATTTAATGGAAAAATCAGAAATAAGTATGCTTACCTTTGTTAGGAGATCTGGATTAATCCACTATATCCCCAGTGTAAGCAATAAAGACATTAAAGACACCTATTCTGTATTTTGTTTAACAGTTTTCCTTCTTTACATAGTTCATTTTACTGCATTCTCATTCTGACTTATTGTAGACATTTAAAAATTATTGGGATCACTTTGTCCCCAGAAAATAATACCGATGAGACTGAAATCCACTCTTTCTATATTAAAAGTTGACATAATCTATCTTTGCATATTAAATCAATATTTAGACTGAAGCTCAGGCAGTTTTCAAATTTTGAAAAGTTTATCACTTTTCTAAATTTTGCAATGTAGTTAAATACGTGCATATGTGCATGGCTGGGGATAATGGGAAAGAGCACAGAGAAATGCATCTGGTAGTGAAGGAATACAGAAATTGTTTGTTTGTTTGTTTGATTGATTGATTTTTATACCGCCCCCTCTCCCGAAGGACTCAGGGCGGTGTACAGCCGTTCAAATTGTTCATAAGATATTAAGCTAACTATTTGGGAAAATGCATGTAATTGGAAAAACTGCATAAAATTTCTACATGAAAAACAAAAAGGCATCTATTAAATACAGAGGTTTCACCACAAATCATGCATTGTGACATCGTGATGCAAGCTCCATCCCTTCTTACAGGGGTGTCAAACTCATGTTATCACATTTTCATCATGTGACGTATCACAACTTTTTTCCCTTTTGCTAAACTGAGGGTGGCCAGCGCAGGACGCATCTGGCCCCTGGGCCACAAGTTTGACACCCCTGCCTTATTATGAGCATGGATGTTGCAGATAAAAAGGAGGTGGAGTTTGCATTGTGATGTTGAGATATATGTTTTAGCATTTCAGTCAGAATAGACCTGGAAGGGACCTTGGAGGTCTTCTAGTCCAGCCCCTTGCCCCCTATACCATTTCAGATATCCAGTCTCTTCTTAAAAACTTCCAGTGATAAAGCAAGCTATTCCACTGGTTGGTTGTTCTCACTGTTAGGAAGTTTCTCCTTAATTCCAGGTTGGCTCTCTCCTTAATTGGTTTCCATCCATTGTGGAAATGCCTTGCCTTCTGGTGCTTTGAAAAATAAGTTGATTCCTCCTTCTTTGTGTCAGCTCCTCAAATACTGGCATACTGCTATCATGTCACCTCTAGTCCTTCTTTTCATTACACTGGCCATACCCAATTCCTGCAACTGTTCTTCCTATGTTTTTGTCTCCAGGCTTTTAATCATAAAGATGTTTAAATATGAGAAATTTCTGTCCTTGGTCTCTTACAAACATCCATGATTATGAGAAGGAGCTGAAAATGAATCAAATTCTCATGATAATCTTTTTTTTAAAGCACCCCAACAATAGAAGCATCTAGAAGTATGAAGCTTCATCCATCATTAAAATATATGCAGTTCATTCAAATACTGGAGAGAAAAAGGAGGAGAAAGTAAACTCTTGCATTTCACCTCCTGAGAGTATCTTTGTCACTCCTCTATAAACCAGTATTATAGAATGTGGTTTTAAGTGATGGAAAGCTAATGTGTGATGACCAATACAAATCCAAAATGTGGGGTAGTCAGGAAGGATTGTTAATTCTGCAACTATAGGTTATCTCATCGATTCCTGTTGCCTATAGAAAAAAATATGACTTTATCAATAATATATCCACATAGAATGTATATGCATCTTTAAATTCTCATTTACATGTACAGAGAAATCTCACTGAATTGCCTAGTCTTCTTAATACAGATGAAAAGGTGTTTAAATATGAGAATAGAACCCCTATGGCTGATATCTTGGCTGCTGCTAAATTGAGGAGCTAACCTTAGGGAATCCTGTCAATCATTGCAAAATATTCTATGAAGTGAAGGCAGCCTATGTTACTTCAAGTCATATTCCAGGACTTTTTCCCCTACCATTTGCACAAATGATAGCCAGAATCCATTAGAATATAAAAACTAATTAGAATGGAAATCATCCTGTGCTCTTGCCTTAAATTACTTGTCATCCAAATCTAGAGCTTTGTGATGTAGTATCCTTGTAAGCGTGTCTGTGGTACCTCCTTTTGTGCTTAGTCCCCCAATTGTATTGTACTAAGCATTCCTAAGGCAAAGACATTCTGCAGAGCAAAAAAATATGTCTTGCATTTTGCTTTTGCCTTCTAGTCCTCAGAATGATTGAAACTTTAAAAGGATTCAGGAAAACTTTTCAATTTTTTAATCCAGGCATATCCATGTGATTCTCAAGGAGGTCATTTGGATTTGCTGTCATTTTAAAAGCAGCTTTCCTTTTGCGCGGCAACATCAAAGCCTTCCAAACACAATCCTGGAATATGAACATGCCTGAGCATTCTTTGTTCAAATGTTGTTTATATAAGATACTTGGAAAATCTAAATGTAATTTACCAAAGACCACATAGCTTCTGCCAGCTATGCAAGTGCTTTCAACTGAGCCTAACTGAGCCATATTGGAACAGCATTTTCTGTGAAATATAGGACTTTTGTCTTGCCAAATCCAAGCCCAATGACAACTGGTTCTGGAACAAAAGGAACACATGCAACTGTGATCAGCAATGGTTTCCTTTGGTTCCATATATGTAATATGGAAAGCTTGGACATGAAAGATATATCAGCTAAGCATGACAGCTCATAAGTGTGTGTTCATATAGCTGAAACTTTCTTAAACTGACACAAAGAAGCATGAATGCTAGTTTTCAGATATTGTATTATATATTGCCAAAGTTTGTAATATACAAATCTGCCTACTTATATCCCTTATGGAACAGGTCACAATGAAAGCTGTTGATGGCTTCAGAAGTATCATTTTTTTTAATCCTTTGGTCATTGGGAGCATCAAAAGTGGTGAGATCAAGCAAGAGATTCTCGGCCTGTTTATCTCTCTCTGTTTTTCCCTATTAACTGTTGCTTACAGGAAGAACTCTTCTCTTCTCCTCTCCTCCCCTACCCCTAGCCTTACCCTTGAGACACTCAGCAGTCCCAAGAAGGTTCCACACACATTTGCACTCTGATTCAGGTGATCCTGACGGTGCAGATAAACCTCCAAGTGACCTCAATGACTGCCAGAGACCTCACAACCAACCTTCAGAGTGCTAATGACCAGATAATACAGAGAAAGAAAAACTAAAAATCTAGTAGTGAAAAATAAAAGAAATATATGAAGATGTGACTTTCAACTATCATAATGACTATAAACTATTTTAATGTTTTTTCACCTCCCTTAATCAACCAGTGATCTCTTCATCCCATGTCCTGTTTCTTGCCTATAAACAAATTCATCAAATATCTTTATTTCGGTTCTGGTTTCAGCAAAAATCCATGAATTATTTTCAGAAATAACAACATATATATTTTAACCTTTGAGCAAATAAACCAACTTTATATAACTTCAATCTTAATATTTAGTCCTTCAAGTAATGTCATAGAATTTATTTGTTTTTCCTTATTTTTTCCAGTTCTCACATATTTATCCAAGTTTTAACAAACCTCTTTTGAAAATCCAATATAAAAGAATTAACCCAGCCACTCTCTCTCTATTTTATTATTTTTAATTTCTTTTTATACTATCTAAATTGGTTATCTCCCAAAAAAATTACGGTAATATAATTTTAAGGTATGATTTCCAAATCATTCCACTTTATTCTGCATGGATCATACCCCAGATCCTGTTCTTGGCATCACAGTTTAAAAATTATGTGGAAAACTTGGTAGAGGTTCAAAGGAAGATAATGAAGATGATTGAGGAATTAGAAATGTAGATTCTCAAACAATAATGTAAGGATATGGATATCTTTAGATTTGGGAAAGTAAACAGAGGGGAGGGCATGATAGCATCCTTTAAATAGCTGAAACAAGAAGGTCAAGTCTTGTTCAGGTTATGGAATAATGGTTTTACGATACAAAAAGGCGCACTCCAATTGAAAACATTGTAGGAGGAAAGTTTCATAACAAATAAGAGCTATTTTACAGGGGAAACAACCATTTCAAGTAGTGGCTGTCATTCAGGGGATATGTTGAGGCAGGGACTAGACAACCATCTGGCTGAGATGCTTTAATTTGAATCCTTCCACTGAACAGGGAATTGGACTTAAACAGCCCCTTCCAGCTTTAAGATTCTATAATTTTATTATTCAAATAAGGATTAGATTAGATCTGTACTATTTTGTCTTATATTATTTCCTTGCTTTTCCTAACTATTATCTTTACAAAGATTATGTTTCTTTATTATTTACGTCAGCTGCATCTCTTTCTGCAGGAGTCTGGAAAGAATTTCCCATCTTCTAAGATCCTTCTGCTTGGCTTTTGGTCTGTAATGATAAGCCCTTAGATATACTACTTTCCCAAAGCAGCAAGGGATATACATTTCCAGTCAGCTGCAAAGAATAAAATAAATCCAAGGGGGGGTTGTTGTTTAAGAGCAGCTTCCTTAGCTTGATGAATAAATTGCAGTTTTGCTGGCATTCTAGATCTATTTTGTGACAATAAATCGGATTATTATTATTATTCCAGCTAAGAAGAAGAAATGAGATAGATCTGTGTAACAAAATGATACAATTTTAATAGTAAAACAGAACCAAAAAAAGAATTGAAGTCTTGAAACAATTGGTTGGAAACAATAAAATGAAAAGAATGCTTCCTGACACTTTGCTGCCCAATTATTCTGAATGGATCTAATAATACTGTTTTACCTGAAAAGACTTGTGTTGCAAATTAGAGATTTGACCGTCTGCTAGCATTTCCTCAATATAACAAGGGAAACTTTGTTCAGCATGGTTATAAAGGAGTTTCAACTCTCATTCAGTTGACCATCCATAAAATGTGAATCTGAATGTGAATCCAGAAAACATAAAGAGGATCAGAGATAACATGACCTATAATCCAAAAGCTGGAGCATTAGATCCAATGTCTTAAATGGCCTCTTCCAACTGGAAACCACTAATAGCTCAGATGGGCTACAAAACTTGTCTCCTACTTTCTACATGCAACATGAACAGAGATGTAATATCCTTGAGGAGGCTACAATTTGTCTGCAGTACACATTTTTATTCATCTTCACTGTGATTTATTTACCATTTAACAAGGCTTCCATGCAATTCCTTTCAGTAGGAAATGGATCAGATCCAGGATTAACAATGCTTTTAAAATTAACCTCCTGTAAGTCACTGCAAAGCTCATGACTGTCTACTGTAGAATTATGATAGGACTAGCTCATTGGGCTGAACACTGCTTCTCAGACATGGTGTCTGTGTCTGTCTACACCCTTTAAAACAGATTTTTTTCTTGAGAGCATGTGGTGCAGTTGTTTCATTACCTGCATTCCTGTGAATTTTAGAAATTTATTTGGAAGCACTTCAAATTTATGCACACACACATACACAACAATTCAAATGCCTTCTTTGGGTTAAAAATTCTATTTTTCACTGAAGGAATCACACAATACTTTCTTGGTGTTTCATGGTAATCATTTTTGTCCTTGGCTCCACTCCTTTTCAACAAGTGACAGAAATTGCTTGCATCTTCTTGCATACACCGTCTTTTTGAGTCACTCCAAAGTGATTGGTACTTAGCTATTCATTAAAGATGGCTGCCATTATATTTTACCTCAACATTTCAGCTCTTTCCTTTCTTTTTTTCAAAAGGTTGACCATCCTTCATTCAGTTGGGGCTTATTTCAGTATTGGAGAAATAATGATCTTGAATGACCCAAATCAAAGGCCATTTGATTATCTTGAACCTGACCAGAGCTGAAGTTTCTAACTCCAACTAGCTAACTCCGAAAAACTGCAAGGGAATCCTTTTATCAGAAGAATGAAAATGTGCTACTTTCTGAGGTAATAAAAGTGATCCAACTTTAGAAGAGGCATAAGAGTTTTCATTTTAGTTTCCTTTATATATTGAATTTTTTCTGTTTTCATTTTTGACAGAATTAGTTGACAGCTACAGTATACACATCGATGCCTGTTCTATGGGGATAATGCTTGCTCAGTTTTTCTCAGAAAATGATAGAAAAATTGTGTGAGGAAGAGCCCTGCAGATTTGGGGAATCAAATTTCAAATTCAAATTCAAATGTTATTGGTCACATGCACAGTCATACATGGTACGATATGCAGTGAAATGCTTATGCAACCATTCATGACTACAGGTAAGTCAAGGCAGAATGGGAGGGTAGGATAGGAATTAGGTTAGGAATAAGTTGGGGATAGTTGGGAAGGTGGGTACATTGTGTATATGTAGAAATAATCATGGTTCCTGTTATAATCCTTAGTGTTCTTGTGATATCTGATTTAATGTCCGTATTGCCTGTGGAAAGAAGTTTGTGGAAAGAATCAAAGGTGTAATTATTCCTCTCTAATTTAGTGAACAGTGTAAATTAAAATAATAGAAGGATCAGAGCATATATTTGGGACCTAGGCTTCTTTAAAGTCTAGAAATGTTAGCATGTTCTTTAATATAGTTTCCTATAACAATTGTTTCTGTATTCATTAACACTTACAAATGAATAAACATTGCTATTTCAAACTAGGATGATTGAAGAGCCCATGATGAAATATGCCATATTGTGATGGGCCGTTGCCTGGAGGCTGTGCGGAATTGGATGGGTTTGAACTGGCTCCAGCTCAACCCTACCAAGACCGAGTGGCTGTGGTTTCCTGCGTCCAGATTCAGCCAGCTGGAGTTATCGCTGGCCGTGGGTGGGGAGATTCTGTCCCCCACGGAAAGGGCTCGCAACTTGGGGGTCCTCCTGGATGTACGGCTGTCATTAGAAGATCA